>PVJN01028143.1:0-27470 GCA_004026805.1 Lasiurus borealis | reverse complement strand
GGGGGAGGAGGAGGAGGAGGAGGAGGGGGAGGAGGAGGAAGTTGTAGTAATTCACAGTTCCCAAATGCAATGTATGAAAGGCCAATGTAGTATTTTTTTTTTAATTTGCGGGATCTAAACCCTTTCATTTGTTTAAAGAATTCTTCCCTAGAGGATCCATATGAGAGACAGAGATCATCCCCACTGTAACAGGCCAACAAATCAGAACTCTCTTTTCAAGTGTTCTTTGATACTAGCATGGAGATACAAAACTAGACAATCAATAAGATGGACCCACCTTGGACTTTGATCTGGAGCCTAGTGACTCAAAAGGAGAAGCTTTGGAGAATTACACTTGAAGGCACAACAACTATATTTAGGGAGCAAGGGTTGTTGCTGAGAGTTTGTGGTGGATAGGAGCTTCATCAGAGAAGTCTTCTGCTCTGATTTATTTGTGATTGTGTATGCTAGTTAGTTTCTCTTATTTTTGCCCATTATTTGAGCTTAGTTTTCCAGCCTTCTTGGCTACTTTAGAAGCCAAAAGATAATCTTCCAATAAATTTATTTTTTGTTTAAATCATGCAGAATAAGTTTTTCCTCATGTAGCTAAGAATATTAATTTGATACAGTCTTTTTCTCCACATTACCACTAATAGGTGTATTTTATCAATATGCTAGACCAACATATGTATATGTCACTAATGGGAAAATTTTTAGTTACCAGACTCTTGGAGTAATTGTGTTTTTTAAATGGTTAGTTTTTATTTTTTAATATTTTTATTGATTTCAAAGAGGAAGGAAGAGATAGAAAGATCAATGATGAGAGAGAATTATTGATCAACTGCCTCCTGCACTCTCCACACTTAGGTTTGAGCCCACAACCCAGGCATGTCACCAGACTTGGAATTGAATCATGACTTCCTGGTTCATAGGTCATTGCTCAACCACTGAGCCATGCTGGCCAGCCTAAATTGTTAGTTTCTAAAATTTCTTAAAATTTTCTCATCTTTACCAAATAAATCATAGCACCATATTTATCATCAGATGTTTTAATTTTTCTTACTTATTTAGTACTACATGTAATGTTTTAATTCTGAATTTATTTTTGATGCATTGTATGAAAAGATGTTCCAAATTGATTTTTTTATTATGAAATAGTTAATTATTTCAAAAATATCCCCCCCCCCATTCTCTACTTCTTTATAAGGCTAGGCAAGATTATTTGTTTGTTTTCAACAATTCTAGGCCTCCAAATGTTTATCAGAATGCTTATTTACCATACAATTCTAAAATTCTACGATTATGATAGTCATCTCTATTCAGTGCAATTATCATATACAATGTATGACTATTGAGAAAATAAAAATGAATGACTTAGTAGTAAGAGTGTGTTTGGGAACTTACAATATCTTATTTATTATTTTAGCTGACAAAACACAATCCTTATGACAAAAAGTTGTTTATGCTAGAATTTGGCCAATGAAATAATCTGGAAACACAGGAAAACATTGAGAGTCTGAAAATCTTCCAGGTCACTGAGCTCCTTGTTCAGGAGCTGAAGAGAGAGTTTCTCATATGAAGTAAGTGGGAAAAATTTACTCCATGAATAGGTGAAGTTTTAAGTTTTACCAAATAGTAACTATAAAATCATCAAAGATTAAGGAAAAATGATATGCACAAGCCACTGGTTAAGAGATCATGGGGCTAAATCTAAACAGCATAAAACAATGTTGGTTCGAGTAATATTCTGGAAAAATCTCAGATGGGACTGGTATCAGTTATGCCAGCAGACTATACAGATACTACCAGGAAGTTAGAAGTAGTTGAGGTAACTTTTCATATTTTTTGCACTGTTGATAAATTTTATCTTATGATTCACTGTAACTTCAACATATTAGGTCTTCAAACATACTCTTCTCAAAAGTCTTATATGTGAAGTAGCAACTCAGTCAACTTCCACTCAACTTCCCATGAACAATACTGTGACTGGTCTGAAACTAATCTTGAAGGTCAACCATTTATTTTTCTATCTCTTGAGATGTTAACAAAAGACACCAAAAATGTGAACTTTGACCAACATGGAAGATTTATTTTTATATATTGTGTTCTTTAATATTGTATCATATTTCAGGATGTATTTCTTAGGTCCAAGGGAAAATATTCCCTCTCTAGTTTTATTTCCTAATGGGATGGAATAGGAGTTAAAGAGAGATGCTAAGTGAGTGTAATTTAGTATGGACAAATTTTATTCTTAAACTAAGATAATAGCAATGTTAATAATGGTGTACTGAGCAAAAGGAAACCATAATCCAAGTAGAATACAATGAAGTAAAAAATTACCCCCTAAATTCAGTGAAGATAAACTCTTTTCTTAATATGGTGGGAGAAAGATAAATAAAATATATGGAATTATATTTCTAAATTGTTGGCAGAAGTGTGGTGTTAATATTCCAATATTAAGAATAAGCTTCCTACATGATGAATAGTGACTGTCTTAATGAATAGTGCTTACAAAGGAAATTCAAGAATCTGCCTAAGTAAATATAATTCAAAATATGTTCAAGAGAAAAAGAAAAAACCTAAAAAATACCACCTCTTCACAAATTTTAATTAGAGCAGAGTGAAACTTGGCAGCTTCATCTGGGATGGTTCAGAAGAGGAGGTCAATGACCTAGAATGAACCCAGTTCCCGACTGACAGGTCAGAGAGTGTTTCTACTTAATTAAACCCACGGAGGGAAGTCCTCCTTAGGTTTATGTGAAGGATATTGAGAAGAGAATATAAAAAGTCTGAGAATGTTTTTCCTCACTAAGCTTGTGAGAAAGACTGCTTTAGATCTATTGCATGTAAGATATCTCACTTCCACACCCCCAGGCACAGACTCCTACTGGGGCCAGATATGGAGAAAATCTAGCAGAAGGCATTGCTAGAGTCTGTTTCTGTTACCTTGATAATTTGCTTTTTTTTAAATCCTTATAAAGCATCCGTTGTAGCTTTGGAAGCACACAGCCCACCCACTGAGGCAAAGTGTTCTTTTCTTGACTAAGCATATGCCTGATTTTTGGAGAGAATGTGGGAAGAGGTGAAAAAGCCTCCACACTTGAGAAATAAAGAAATATTTAATGTTGAATGACAAAATTCAGGCTTTTCAACAGTAAAAGTTAAAGCCTACCTCTATATGACACCCTAAAATGGATGCTACATGATTATTTCACTTTTTCACTGATTCCATCCATTCATTCATTTATACATGCATGCAATTAATTTTATTATTCACTTACTAAACTCCAGGCATGCATAACCTTTGATGATTAAATGGTGAAGAGAGATAAAGTTCTTATTCTCCTGGATCTTATATTTGTGGAAAGCCTGCCCTTGAAAAATCATGTTTCATGTAAACCTTAGGTCAGAGTATCTTAGCTCCTGTAAATAGACATTCAATCTTTGGAATCCAGGCATTTGACCCATTTGATGGGAGAATTCGGGTGCAAATTTTAGATTCAGTTTTTGAGGATTAGGCCACTTGGGTTGGTAGAGCATAAAAGCTCGAATGAGAAGACTCAATCCTCATCTGATCTGGTGAAGCTGGATGCAGGAAGGATAAACCTGGCACTGAATAGTCATGCCTCCTTTAGCATTATCCTTTGCCCTGTATTGATATAACGAATGCATTTCCCATAATTACTAAATACGCATGACTGTTCTGCCTGTCCTTCCAAACTTCACAATCCTACTGAGTCGCCTGTCCTGGAGCTCTTGAATGCTGATATTTTCTAAGCTAGGAGATGGTCGTATAGAAAACAAGCAGGAAATAAAGTGAGAAAATTATCACTGACCCTTGAAAGTGTTAAAAGTAAAAGACAAATAGGTAGGGAGAGCAAAGATAGAGAATTAAATGATGTAGAATAACCTGAATGTTCTCTCAGAAAAGGTGACATTTAAACCACCAAGAATGATAATAAACTTGACATTTACTAGTAAAAAGCTAATAAGAAGGTTGTTCTATATAGAGGAAACTGCTAGTGAAAAGTACCTAAAGCAGTTTATTGGTCCTAAAAATAGAAATTAGGCTAGGGTAGCAGATAGTAAGGAGCCAAAAAAAAAAAAAAAAAAAAAAAAAAAAAAAAAAAAAAAAAAAAAAAAAAAAAAAAAAAAAAAAAAAAAAAAAAGGCAGTGTAAGATATCGAAACATTAAGCAGAGGCCAGATTATACAAAACTGTGATAACATGAATTATATGACCACTGAGCTTATCTGTTGGGTTCTCGTTTATAACTACTCAGATAGAGAACAACAGCTGAAGTTCAAAAGGATAAAATGAATAATGCCAAACCTTGTGCATTACACTTAACCAAAATTAAGTTGTGTACTAAATATTTAAATTGCAGCCAGGCCACTGTCATTAGTCTCCTGAAAACTGCCCTCATTATGACACAGTTGTGAGGAGGTTAGTGAATGCTGTGAAGCTTTTTATTAAGAAGAAAGAAAAAAAAATACTGGTTTATGTTAACTGGAAATTCAATTATAAATGAGTATAATTAAAACATTGTTTTTTCAATCAAAATTATTAATATTTTGCTGGAACATGATAGAGACTTAAAGATAAAATTAAAATAATGGTGTTTCCAACACCAGTAACAATGTATCACAATATACTGCACTTAGCTTCTGGACATTTTTTATTCTTCATGGAATTATCTTTAAAATGGAGTCCACACGCTAGCTGATTTGGATCAGTGGGTAGTGTGTCAGCCTGCAGACTGATGGGTCCATGGTTCGATTCCACTTAAGGGCATATGCCTGGGTTGTGAGCTAGATCCCCAGTAGAGGGCGTGCAGGAGGTAGCCAATCAATGACTCTCTCATTTCTGATGTTTTTCTCTTTCTCTCCCTCTTCCTTCCCCTCTGAAATCAATAAAAATAAAATGGAGTCCACAAGTGAAAGATAGTGTTTCCTCTAAAATCCAGCCATCAAATTTGAACATTTTTCTGTTAAGACTATTAAAACCAACAAAAGCTGGAATAAACTACAGGAGTCAGTATTTGTTGGGACATAAACAATTAAAATATGCCTATAAGCTAAACACTGTCACAGAAAGTTTCTGAGACAACTGGAAGATGGTTTAATACAAAATTTTGGTGCAACACTTGGGCCTGAATTTAAAGCAAAGAAGAAGATTCTCAACTAGTAAAAATAAGGATATGTTTTTAGCTTGAAGTCTTCATTGGAAAATAGGCAGACAAAAATACACTGAGTTATATTTGTGAATTCTTATTGCTATTCTGGAAGAAGAGTCCTAGTTTATAGGATGTCAGATAGCATTCTATATGAAATTCAACTCATTGGATTCATGTTTGTGAGTTAATCACCTTCTAGATTATCTATAACCCATCCTTTAGTTGTAATATGCTCTTCTAGCTTACTCTACTTGCAATCAGTTAGTTGAAGGTTGGGGAATAAAGATTAATTTTAATATTTGCCTGAGGCAAACAATTCAGAAGGCATAGCTCCTATTAAAATACTAAGTATCTCTAAACCAATATGAAATGTAAATGATTTCTGGATTATCTCAAACCAAAAACTTGCTACTACAGGATCTTCTCATCTAAAAATAACTTCTCAAAAGAAAGTTTTTGCTTTTTTAAATATTTTATTGGACCTCTGTATCTTTGAGATACAATTGTAGCATTTATAATTAAAACATGTATAGTTTTATCTGAGTTCCCAGATAGGGTACTGAATAAGTACACTCTTACTGCTTTGTTTTCTAGCTCTAGATCCCAAATTTGTTTGTTTGTTTGATTGGTTGGTTGGTTGATTCTCTGTGTATATGTACATTAAGACAGATTAGACTGACTAAAGATTTATTGGGTACAATTGCCTATAGACTTCAGTATCAAAGAATTTAGAAGTTGTTGTACCCAGAAAAAAAAATCCCATTGGTTTATTTACACAAAGAGATTATATTAAAGGCATGAAATCAAAAGATAACAGTCTCTCAAAACTCCAAAGAAATTATATTACCCAAACTAAAATCTATTAAATCCAGCTCAATTTATAAAGTTAAAGTTATCTTTCAGCCATGCAGGAATATGTAATATATTTGCTGTTATAATCCCAAAATGAGATTCTGCTTCTTCAAGTCATTCTAATTATTTTTTAAAAAGTCTTCAAGAGTTTTCAATGTAAAACAAATGCCTGCTGATGATACTTTACTGGTTTCTTTAATTTTAAAAAAGAATGACCTAATCATCATTCTTTTGCCTTAAATATTCATTTTTTGTTTAGATTTTAGATTAAATTCAACATATTTTGAAGTCAATGTAATCATCCTAAGGAATCAAAATCTATAAAACTCTAATCACTCAATTTACCAGATTATATATGGCTTAGTGTGGAAAAAATGTGGTTTGTTTTGAGGAAGTTGCAGCATTACTAAAGTGATATGGACCTTTCACTGGGTATGATAATCACACACCATTTTTTTTTTAAAAAAAAGAATGAATATTTTTCAAGAGGAGAACTGAAAGAGACTTCTAAAGCAAATAAAGTTTCAAATGAAAAAGCCTTATGTTTCGTTTTTAATGAAGAATACAATAACTTGTAAAATAAGAAGGGGGCCATGTGTGTTGAAGAGAGGCAAGAGATCTTATAAAGGTTAAGATCATAAGATTTGATATAACATTGCTCCACTGCTTATAAATGTATTTGGGAATAGATCAGGAAGAGAGGAAGTACATACACAGCAAAATCCAGCCATTTAACCCCTAACACAGGCCTAAACAAGACACCTCATTTCAGCCACTGGAGAGAAGCATGGCTTTCTAGTTTCTTTCTTTGTTAAACAAAATAAAATATTTCAGCCTGAAATCACAGAGTAAAATGTCCTGCTATATATTGTAGAAGATATCTACATGAGGACAGAATAATTTCAAGTAAAAAAAAAAACAAAGGATGTTTCTATTTAATAATTTCAACGGATTGCAAAGCAGTATGAACTTTTCTCTAACATTTATTGAATGTCCACTAGAATTCTACCCTTGAGGGCAATTTCTCTGGCTATCTTGTCCCCTGGTGTATCTGGGAAAAGATCTACCTCATATTAGGTGCTCAATGTATTTGGTTATTTATGAAAAGAGAGGAGATAATAGAGATATAGAGTTTAATTCTTTCAATAAGAAGTGTGAATCCTCTTTCTGGATTTTGACTTGGCTACTACCTCTCATAATGAAGACCGTGTAGTAGTGGTTAACAGTCCAAGCTCTAAAATCTGAGAAAATCTGAGTCATTTCTTGCTTAATTATTTACTAGTTTAATAATATAAGGCAAAATGCTTGACCTTACAAAGGTAGCTTATCTTTAAATATATATATATACATATATATACATATATATGTATATATATATATATATATTTAATTATATATATAATTATATATATATATATTATATTATATATATTATAAATATATATATAATTATATTATATATTATATATAATATAAGCTATCTTACTTGGTGATCATGAAGTTCCAATACAATAAGGCTCATGACTTTAGTAATGTACCTCACTAACATTAAGTGCTCAATGAATGATCATCCAATACAACAAATAAACAAAAAAATGAACCAATAAGCACTACTCAAAAACAACAACAGAAATCTACTCTGTGCTTTCTAGGTCATTTGTGTTAGTCTGTAGTTTTCACATCCAAAGAGAGTTTTGGGTTTTTTTGAAGGTCTTAAATAACACAACAGAGGTTTATTTTCTGTGGCAATTAGCAAATAGTACATAATCAACATATAATGAGAGTTGGATATCTTCTAGAAAAATAAATGCTTTATTTATTAATGTTTTTAAAAAGTAGTTAACATTACCAATAATTAAGATACAAAATCTATCCATTTGACTATGTGTGTTTTTGTCCAGGTAAGCTTATGATGTAGTGTATTGCTCAGGCAGACTACAAGATTTTTAATTTATTTTATAAGACCTCTCAGTTTTTTTCTTAATCTTCCATAAGTACAAATCATTCATCTCTTATTAGGTGATTCCTACAACAGATAACACCAAGTGGCTTCTAAAAAGAAATATTTGTAGACATATTACAAATCAATAGATGGGGAATCACTACTGCAGTTCTCCTCCAGGATAACAATTCAATTGACCACTGTTCCAGCGTCTCCTTTATTCTGGCCTTCTAGGCTAAAGTAGCAACCCTTTGTGACTTGTGCATTTTTGTGCTAGTGGGAAAAGACTAAAAGGGTTGGGTGAAAAACTGCAGATGGCTCTTAAATCTTCTTCTCATATGTGGACATTGTGTGAAATATATATCTATATATCATGTGGCCAAGCACAAGTCAGTGAGGCAGGGACCTATTTTCTTCCCACACCTGTTACATGATGATTTGCAGGGATCTATAATCACTTTTTACCAGAGGGGAGAGTAATGGGACAATGCTAAATAGGCTTCATAGAAGTTGAGATTCAAATTGTCACTACTTACTAACATAATCTCAGTGAAATACAAATCAAGTGAATATTTCCTTAAGAAGGAAGGGGAAATATGTGAAAACATTTTTTGAATAAAAGTAAATAGTAAAAACTTAATCTCTTTATCCATGTTACTTGAAAGTATATTTGATTAAAGAATAAATTTGTAAACCTGCATGATTTCTTAATGGGAACATATGAAGAGAACATTAAGCACACATAAAAATGAAGCTACAGGGCACCACCAATTAATTCAACCTTCCTGATAAGATACTTCTTTCTAAAGGAAAATGGTTTTAGATAAGAAGTTAAAAACTAATAAAGGTATAAAGCTATATTAAAAACCAAAGAGGCTAATTTCTCAGGAAGGACAGTGGATTGATATGCTGGAAAGATGAATCAAACAACATCCAAAACTGAGAACCAACTCTGAGAGTTGACAATCAATGAATCACCCAACACCTAATCATTCTGTCTCCTTAGTACATCATCATCTAAAGACATATAAATAGCAGTAAATCACAATATAATTTTGCTAAAATGGTGAATAATGGGTAAAAATGAGACATTCAGAAAATTTCTTCAATATTGCTGTGGGCAATAAAATGTAAGGAGTCCAAGGATGTGATCATTAAATTAAAACTGCAGGAAATATAGCCAATCTAAGAAAGTTAATATGTCTAATATAGAAGGGATCCCTGACCTAAAGGATTGTGCTATGAATGACAGGCCACTTTGGTAACTGGAATATATAGCAGAAATGCCCTCCAAAAAGAAAATCCCAGAATTTCTCATGTAAGGGATAGAGACACTAGAGAATAAAGAAAGGTGAGGCAAAGCCACACATGCCCAATTATTATTCCCAATCTTACTAGGCAAGTAATCCTTTTCATCTCCCCATGAAATAAACATATTGGAGACATATTTAAAGTTACACTATAGAAGCTCCCTTCACAGAAAGGAAATACATCAGGAATGAAGAAGTGTTCCCAAAAAACATATGGTTTTCATTAGAATCTTGCAGTTGAATGTTAAATTGTAAATTAAATGAAGAATTGCAGGATCTATATTGTTTGCTAATGTCATCAGGAGAGCCCCCAAAGAGAAGCTGAGCACAGCTAAGTAGCAATACTTAACAGAAAAGACACCATGAAAGATCTGGAAGGTCATGTCCCAGTTTGCATTTAAGGACACACACACACACACACACACACACACACACACACACACACACACACACAGTCCTGGAACCAAAATTGGTTGTGTTTGGAAGGTGGGAAAAAAATCTAAAAGATGAAGCCCTTCTCATCATCTCCCTTGGGGTGACTGTAAGTGATCCCTGGAGAAATTATCAAAACTGAGTGAGTCTCAGAAACTTGTGTCAAAATTAGTTTGGCAGAATTGTGAGAGCTAATTCAGGAGCTTCCCAGCCAAACTTAAAATCAGGACACAGCACTCTGTCATTTCTTTTACACAGATATCTGGAGTGCCTCACTAGAAAAAGACATATCTAAAAGCTAACATGCAGTTATGCTTGGATTTTAAATGAGCACTTTGAAATTTATATAGTTTATTTATTTCAGTAGCTGTTTCCCAGCTCTAAGGATTAAAAAAGTCTCCATCAGCGGAGACCGGTTTGGCTCAGTGGAGAGAGCGTCTGCTTGCAGACAGAACGGTCCGGGGTTCGATTCCGGTTGGGGGCGTGTACCTTGCTTGCGGGCACATCTCCACTGTGGGGTGTGCAGGAGGCGGCTGATCGATGTCTCTCTCTCATCGATGTTTCTGACTTTCTATCTCTCTGTAAAAAATCAATAAAATATATTTTTAAAAAGTCTCCATCAGAACTTCTGCACAATAACTAGTATTTATTTATTATAACTATTAACCTAATACTAAACTTTTAAGATAATTTCCCAAGAACCTGGATGAATTTATAAAACAGAGACAGCATGTTATGAAAAGAAAAAGAAAAAAAAAAACACCAAGATATCGGTAGCAAGCTACCAGGGATCCTAGAAGTGGTTACCTGATCAACTATCTCTGTAACCCTGCAGATTTCCACTTATTTACATACCAGTGTAAGGAATTAAGTAAAAAGGACTCTTGGAGATAAACTATTCACATATTCTCATTTTACAGAAGCTGCCCCTGGAACTGAAGGGGAAGTGTTTTCCCAAAGATTCACAGTTTTTATTTCATTTGGTTAATGGCAGAGCTAGTATTAGAATCCAGATATCTCACTCCTAATTTGGCTCTTTTCCTCTAAATAATCTCTGTGGTTCCTTATAGTTCTAAAATTCTATGAATATAATGACTTCCTTTTTAGCACTTTTCATCTCTAAAATATGGTTAGAGCATTTCTTCTTATTCCTCCCAGCACTCTACTCTATAGATGTGGAAACAGAAGCCCTGAGTGTAGAAATCACTTACTATCTATAAAAATTACAACTTGGTCATTCTGAGAACACAG
This sequence comes from Lasiurus borealis, assembly GCA_004026805.1. NCBI lineage: Eukaryota > Metazoa > Chordata > Mammalia > Chiroptera > Vespertilionidae > Lasiurus > Lasiurus borealis. Next base: position 16,528 of record PVJN01028143.1, on the reverse strand, counting down.
ATGTATAGTTCATAACTCTCTGTTTTGCATGTTCCCCCATATTCCTCTTAAATAATTAACAGAAACAGATAAACTTAAACTAGTTTATACTCTTGTACCTACACTCCTATCTGTATGATTCTTGTCAACATAGACCAAAAAAAGAGAATCAGGTGGCCTTCTCTGAGAAGTGTGTGCATTGTCCTCTTTAAATTAAAAAAGAAAAAGAAAAAAGAAAGGGCTCAAAGAGAGAAAGTTTTATAAATGTTTGGGTTCCCAATGTCTGATCTAGTGCCTGACAAATAAATAGTGAACACACAGAATACATTCAGCATAATCCTAGAGAGTACCTTGAATTTGTTATCTGTATTTTATAATTCCTTTTTCAAAGCTTGAACAGTTCCAATATGGGTCACCCACACTGTGAAGAACTTTCAAATTGTGCTACTACAATCTCATTTAGGAATTAGATTGAGTTCCACCCCCCCCCCAACTCTAGGAGAGTTTATATTAACAAGCCACTTTCTACACTGGAGGAGAGCAAAGCTATCCCTAGGCCTTACCATGAGTTCTAATAAACATACCTCAGTACTTAGAAGTGCCTTTTTCAATAATAATGGCTAAATACTGGGAAGATCATTTTATCCTGGCTCTTGAGTGTACCATCTGTATTCTGGGTTAAGAAGTACCGGCACATCAATGTGTTACTTCATAATTCCACATATTATGGGAAGAAGCAACAGATACTAGAAATGCCCCTGAACTCCTCACCTGTGTAAAGTTGCCCTGACTCTTCCAATCTTAGACACAAAGTTTTCACCTGGAGTATAGCTTTGAAGGCAAGAGGCTGAATTATCCAGTGTGCCTTCCTGAGTCCCCTGTGGGGTCAAAGTTCCCCTTGCCCCTTTCAGTTCGGCTCTCCTTGTTATCTTTGTAACACTTAGCAAAAGATAACAGATTAAGCCAAGTGCACAGATAATGAAATATAAATTAGTAGGCTTTCTAGCCTTTATCCACAGCCCTGTCAGAGTGTATTATCTGATAGATTGAGTTCAGAGCAAGTCAGTTAAATTTCCCCTTATCTGAAACTGAGTGTGAAGTGTGGTAATGTTGTTAAGTGCAGAACAAAAATCTCTCTCTTTTGCATCCCATGACTGCTCCAGGCAACATTCTTGGAAACCTCTGACGAGGAAGGAAGAGAAGACCCTGAGATATATACAGTGTGACAAGCCAGGAGGCTATGCTTCTCGGGTAACTGTCCTGTGAACGGCAGTCGCCTGTGGCTGTGACATTACCACACTTTGCTCAGCTTCAGAAAGGGAAATTTAACTGACGACTGCTATGAACTGAAGCCACAGCCTCAACCTGATAATACACCCTGACAACACTGTCAGGCAAAAAAGGCTGTGTTCCCATTGATTTCATCGCATGAGAGACATATTACCTTGAGCAGTGTGTGTTCGAGGGTATATTGTGCACACTGTGGGGATATCAAAGGAAATGCACGCTGATTGAGGCAGAAGCAGGCCTCCAAGAAGACAGTCTCTGAGTGGCCTGCTGGAAACATACCGCGTTGGGCAACGTAGTGAAGGTGATGCTATTGGAGGTAATTATAATGTGCTTCTTCCTTCATATCAACTTCTAACTGATGGGTTTGAGAAAGGAAACCAGTTCAAATATGCCAAGAGCAACACTGAACCTCCCCTTCTTCTTTCTTTTTATAGAAATGTATCAGATATACCATGTGCAGAGAAAATATGCAGGAAACAGGGAGTGTGAAAACTGTATATTCAAATCATCCCCAAGTTGAAGAAGTTCTGTACTTGAATTTGTAGATATAAAGATCTGCAGAAGTTTCTTACTGTTTTAACTATCATGTATCAGCAGCTTTTAAAACATAATGTTCATACATGTCCAACAACATTACAAATCAGCATTCATATTTCCATTGACCAATTTGGCAAAATCTAAAGACTTCACATAGTAATGCAAAGACAAAAGAAAATAGATAGAAGAATTTCCTAATTTATATTTTTTAAAGCAGTAGAGATATAATTTTTTAAATAAGGTATGTTTTATATTGTTTGTGTGTGCCCTGTATGGATCAGAAGGCCAAATAAAGAAATGTGACCAAAAGAAATATATTTTCACTTCTGATAAACTCAAAAAATTAAATTCTAAAATTATCCTGGGACACAGCTCAAAAATTATTTTATTAACACTGGAAGTATTAAATATTCTCCTAGTCCAGTTTTCTATCCATTTTCTTCTATCTTTTAACTTTAAAATCTTCCAAAATACTGTTCTCAGGATCATTTGTCTCTCCTATTACTCTGATCATAATTCTTTCCATTTCTGAAATCTGTCATTAATTAGTATAGTCAGAGTTTTGGACTTCTATGGCTCACTTTTTGGAAACTATATTAAATGGACATATAAATAATAATTAAAATCTAAGTTATGATCAACCTTATCTTTAATTTGGTTTAGTCCTATCTACCTACAGGCTCTTTCAAACAAAATGATCAATAAAGGAAGTCAACGATTTGCAGTCATCATTTGGTTAGAAGTAAAGACCCAGAGAAAAGGCACCAAAAAACCTGCCTGGGGCCTTTCAAAAGGAAGGTCTAAATAGTAATCAGAGAAGGTGGCTTGTTATTCAAAAGCCTGTTTTGATGGCATCAACATTTCTTTGCTCAGAATAATAGGCAACTAATGTGAGAAAGGAGAACAGGTGGTGAAGCCAGAGATTCAGGTGTGCTTAAGTCAGTTCATCACTTGCTCCCCCATTATTAAAGGACTAGAGGCCCGGCACATGAAATCCGTGCATAGGTATGGTCCCTAGGCCTGGCCTATGATCAGGGCCATCTTCCCTGGCTGCCCACAGCCAGCCCCACCCCGTACCACCATCCATACCATGTTCCCCTTTTGCCATCAGGCAACTGAAACCTGCAGGCCGGGGGGAGAGATAAAGAGGTCAGCCATTCCCGCCCATTTGCTAACTCTACCCCCGCCATTGGGTAGCCCTCTGTGTGGGGGCCTTGGCCTGGTGCCACTTGTATCTCCTGCCTTCTACTCCCAGTTCCCTATTCACTATCTGGCAATGGGAGCCTGCTGACCAGGGTAAGGGACCAAGAGGTGGTCAATGTGACTCATAGTGACTGGCTGAGCAGTCATTTTGGTCTTTCTGCTATTAGGGTCAATTTGCATGTTACCCTTTTATTATATAGAATGACATCAATACTGAAAATCAAGTCCATTGAGTAGGGAGGAAGGTTTGAGCTCAGATTGTTTCATGGAACCTCATTCTGGAGCCCTCCAGGCACATTTCCACCATCCATGTACACTTTTACCAAGTTTACTTTTTATATGAATAACATGTAAATAAGCAAATAAAGCACACTTTGAAGGTTATATTATTATAAAGATTATTGATTAAATTATTAATATAAAGATTATTATGTTAATATAAAATTTAATTATTAACATAAATAATCAAGATTCACATCATGGTTAATTATATCACTTGGAACATACTCTTCACCTGATAAGATTTCAGGTTTTTTTATGTTCCATATTAAAGGTCATACATGTGCTTTCTTTTCTTACCATTGCCTGATATATTCCCTCATGTCCCTTTATTTCTAAAGTTTATTTCAATTTTTAAAAAATTATTTTGCTGAAATCGGTTTGGCTCAGTGGATAGAGCATCAGCCTGCAGACTGAAAGGTCCCAGGTTCAATTCCAGTCAAGGGCATGTACTTTGGTTGGGGGCACATCCCCAGTAGGGGGCATGCAGGAGGCAGCTGATCAATGTTTCTCTTTCATCGATGTTTCTAACTCTCTATCCCTCTCCTTTCCTCTCTGTAAAAAAATCAATAATATATATATATTTTTAAATTATCTTTATTGTTGAAAATACTCCAGATGTCCCTCTCCCTCCCCATTAACATTCCTCACGCCACTACCTTCCCCTCCCCAGGCCTTCACACACTATCATCTGTGTCCATAAGTTATGCATATCTATATATATATATTAAAGCCTAATATGCAAATTGTCCCCCATGGGTGTTTGAGCGGGTGCTCAATTGCTAACTATGAAATGCACTGATCACCAGGGTGTGGGTGCAGAACAAAAGAAAGCCCCAGCCTGCAGTCAGAAGGCCCCAATCAACCCTGATCACCATCTGGACCAACGGACCCAACTTGTGCACAAATTTCGTGCACCAAACCTCTAGTATACATATAAGTTTTCTGGTTAATCTCTTCTCACATCCCACCCTCTGAGATTCATCATTCTAATGCTTGCTTCCATGTGTCTAGATCTATTTTGTTTGTCAATTTATTTTGTTCATTAGATTCCATATATAAGTGAGATCATGTGATATTTGTCTTTCGTTTCACTTAGCATTATGCTCTTGAGGTCTCTCCTTACTGTCTCAAAAGGTAAGAGATCATTCTTTTGTACAGCTGCATAGTATTCCATTGTGTAAATGCATCACATCTATTTTATCCACTCATCCACTGATGGGCATCTGTGGTGTGTCTCTTGTTAACATTGTATAGCTGGGTCTTTTTTAATACATTCTGTCTTCTCCTTTAAATTTTTAATTACCACTATACTTGAATTATCTTGCCACTTTTTATCTTATACTTTTTTATTGCTTCCCCCTGTCTCGTCTTCTCTATGCTGGGACTGACCAGAAGACCCTGAGCAATAGATGAATGCATCACTCTGACACAGTGTCTGCTGTGAAAGAGAAGGCTAAGGGACAGCCTGGCTAAAGGAACTAGGCAGCTTTGATTGCCTGCTTCATTAGGTTTTTATTGTCTGAGATAAAGTTTATCTTTTAGATACAATCAGAAGGGTAAGTGATCTTGGGAAGACACATGTGTTTGTAGTGGTTTTTTTTTTAAGCAAAGACACCCAAAAGATTAAGCATAAGGATGCCAGTAGACACCTGGGAGATTTATTTGGAAAGGTCAAGGAAAAATTAGGAGCACCATCTTCAACACTCCCCTAAGTCAGAATTCTGATAAATAGGACAGGTGGCCCTCCACACACTTCTCTTTTCTCAGAATGTCCTCCATACAAACTTTCCAACCAAGTCTCATGTGCTCCCCACATCTCCAGAGTTAAATGGACAGATTTTTCTTTTTTTTCAAATGGTATAGAAATTTTCCTCCTATATAATTTATGATTACCACTAAATTTTGAGAAAATTTATTAAAATATTATCAATATCTAGGTAATATCTGTAACCTTTCTTTTCCCTCTTCTCCATGTATGCTGATAACTGTTCATCTCTGTCTCAAATAACTTCCAGATGTTGGATATTATTTGCTAGATCTTAGCTTTTACTCTTTAGTTATACTTTTGATTTTTGGATGAGTGTGTTGACATGGGTAAAAGCATATATGTGTGCATGTGTGGGTATGTACATAGTTACTTTAGATTAATAAATCATATCCTCCAATAATCTTTGTTGAAAAGTGTGCAAATGATAAGCTTTCTGATTTTATCAATATCCAAAATGTATTTTTTATCCTCAAAATAAATGCAATTTTAGCTGGGTATATCATTCTAGTTTTAAAATATTACTGCAGAACTTTAAAAATATTGTAGCATTTAATTCTAGTATTTGGATGTCCATTAATAAATCTGTTGTTAATTTCACCCTTGTTTTTGTTTCTTTGTCTATTACCTTTTTTCTTCTCTAAGGGAGTATTTGTGATTTTCCTTCTAAATTTCTGGAATTAAGTGGAAGCCTTTCTTGTTACAAATTCTGTTTAAAGCATTGAGTCAAATGAGTATAACTTGAAATAATTTTTATATTCAACAACAATATGTTTACATGTACATATTGTTTGCCCAACACTAAGGGATATGATATTGAGCAAGATACACACCCTAGGTAGGCCCACAGTTTCCTGGAGTGACAGATATTAATCAGTAAAGTTGTATATATATAGTTATACTTTGTTTGTATATAGTTACACTTTGATGAGGGCTACAAAGAAAAACACAATTTGCAATGAGTGTAAAATGCTTAGACAGGACAGGGTGGGGATAAGTCAGAGAAAACTTCCACAAAAAATAATATATAATGATACACTTGAAAAATGAGAAGTTATGGAAGTAGTTAGGTAAGAAGAAGAGAAAGTGAGAAAATATATAGAATTTAACCTTTTCTAATAGTTATGAAGATGACATAATTGAGAAACTGGAAAAAATTATGATACTTAAGTAAAAATAACCATTTACTTAAGCTATCTATAATAATAAAAGTGAAATATGCAAATCGACTGAATAGTCTGGATGACCATGCTATGACACTCACTGGCGCTGGCTAGCCAAGGTGGGTGGGATGTCATTGGTCGTGGGGCACCTACCATCACCTCATGTTACCCTGCAGAGGGTGGCTGAGGCCATCGGCAGGTACTGTGATCAATTTGGGGGCTCCTTGATTGCCCAAAAGAGGGAGACCCAGGCACCTTCTGCAGGGCAATCTCAGAGTGGCACTGAAGAACTGGGAGTAGGGGGCAGCAGATTCTGGCAGTGCCAGGCCAGCGGTGGTGTGGCACAAGGCAGGGCCAGGGCTGCAAAAGCTGGGGCTGCGAAGGTGGCAGCCAGGGGAAGGAAGTGCTACCCTTGCAAGAATTTAGTGCATCAGGCCTTTAAATATTTATAATATGTTTTATATGCTAAAATTCCACAAATGATGTATACTGAGGCCTTTTCTATATGATGATGCCAACGAGGTTGAAAATGGATGATCTGGAGTTTAAACCAATCAAACTGCTAAATCACAATATGGCATAGTGGACTCAGGGGATTGTGCTCTATAATACAATTTCTCAAAACTTCCACTAGCTGCCTTATGTAAGAGCCTGGGATATATACTAGTATTCAGGTTCATTTCCCACTTATAAGACTATGACTCATTTCTCAACAGAAAAACACTTAAAAAAAAAAAAGATTAATGAAGAAAGAGCCTAAGCAAGAATCTTACTCTCCAGTCTAAAAATGAGAGACTAGGTTAGATAATTTTGCTAGAACTTCTTTGAATCTGTAAGTCAAACTCTTAGGCCTGGGGAATTAGGATCCATTCTAAAGTGATGTTTACCTGTATTCTTCCTTTCCTGTACTGTGAATGTACATTCATAGAGGAATAACTATACAGTATTGAAACCAGGACAGTGGGAAATATAATGAGGTGACTTTATAGGAGAGCAATTCCAGAATGTCCAAGGCATACTTGTATTCAAATGAAGTTTTATGGATTAAAAATAACCCAGTGGCAACATAGTACACAAAACAAGGCCAGAGAGTCAATTATTTCCTATACTTCATTTCCCTGTCTTTCTCTATGTGGTAGAATCAAATAGGTCACAAATAGGAGAAGAGGTGAATGTGGCTTCCTGCTCCCAAAACCAATGGCAAATCCTATAACTGTGGAATAATCTATTTGCTTGCTACTATTCAGTCTGTATCAGCAACACTTAGTTTTAGAATGTCATATGATTTTCAAATATTAAATAATCATAATTTATACCTCATTGAAAAATAATTTTCCTTTTTTATTTGAATAAGGAGAAAAGTAGTAGTAGCAAACCCTTCAATTTGTTCCATCTGTTATATTCAAGTGACTGTTTTTCTTCTTATTTTTCTTTTTTTCCTACAGATCAACAAGATAAATCTAACTGCCTAGCTGCAAAAAAAAAGATGAAAGGGGCTCCACTGTGAACTGAAGTTTCAGTTGAGATGCCTTACACTGGCTGATGTTTTGAAATTAGCATGAAACAGCACCAGATGAAACAGAGGGATTCTTCACTGTTGCACAAAGGACCCTGTGAACTCTCCAAATGTCTGAGATTTCATTACTGACAACATTTTTTTGCCCTCTAAGTTTTCACATGGTGACCTTATGGCTGCCACTGGGGTGGATGCAGGTTTCCTCTCCAGAGAAATGAGACAAACACGCAGAACTCAGTCTTTAAGAAAGTAAGCTGTGCACCACTAACATAATTAGGAAAGCTGCTTGGGAGGAAAGCAATGGACATCTAATGAGCTGGCGAGGATAAGGTGAAAAATTAGAGCATGACTATGTAGTGGACGCACTGTTTGAGTTTTTCTTTAGTTAGGCTGAAAAACAAAATGCTAAGCCTGCTGAAGCCCTTCTAGAGTTTGGGGATTAACAGCTCTAAGGAAGCTTATGCCACTGCAGAAAGGGAAGAGAGAGGAGAGTGTTATGCCTCCAGTAGTTTTTTTCTGATTATTACTCTTCTCCCAAATTCATTTTGAAAGGCAGTGTCAATGTCAGCAGGAAAGAGTCACACACAAAAAAAATGTGTTTAGTGATTTCAATACAGAATACGACATTTTAGGCAGGCCACATGACATATTTCAATGTAATTTCAAGGAAGAATTTAAAAACAAATACCTGTTTTTAAGAGTAACCATTTTAAGAGTAATAAGATCAAAGATTATAAGTTATTAGATTTTAGAGCCCTTAAGTATGTATACTAGTATATATGAACCCTATAGTAGCTGTGGGATTTTAAGTATGTTGTCAAAGATCTCTGACCCTCCAATTTCTCATCAATATAAAGACAACAATGGTAGGTCCTATTTCAAAGAAATTTTCTGTGAGAATTACCAAGTTAATGCATGTAAAACACCAAAAAGAGTATTGTTCTATAATTATGAATGTTAGCTATTTTTGTTGTTAATCAAAGACGATGAGCATCTAAACTAAGGCAATGAGTATTAGAATCAATAGAGGGAATTATGATGACATTTGAGAAATATTTTGGTAGTAAAATTGGGAAAAATCTGGAGATTCATTTGATATGTGTGTAACAGAGAAACTAAGAATAATTCCCAGAATTTAACATGGACAGCTGAGCAGATGGAATATCATCAATTAAAATACGAAATACAAAAGAGGATGAAGATTGAATGAGGAAAATCTTGACGGCTTCCAGTTAGGAAATCCTAAAGTCCCCATTGATTATTTCAGGGCAGGTCAACAAAATTCTTGTTTTTCAAAGATAAAGAGCCCTTGATGACAACAATAATTAATTGGTACCAGAAGCATGTGGAAAATCTGGTGAGTTTTGTGAATTGGAAACAAAGGATTAAAGAGATCCAAAGAATGATTAATGGTGTCAAACCTGTTAGATAGAGGGAGGAAAAAATATTCAGAAAGAGGGAACAACATACATGAAAATCTGGAGGACAAAAAGGGATTTGATGGCTAAACCCAGGGCAATACAGAGGAAGCAATGTATAAATAGACTAAAGATAAAAGCAGATAGGACATAATAAAGAGCATGTAACATTTTCAACTTTGATCAGGGGAATAGTAGCCATTGAATAACCTCAGGAAGCGTTGTTGTCTAATTAAATTTTGTCATAAGGAAGACAATATTTTAAAAATTGTGGATAATAGATATAGAGGAAAAAACATAGATGCAGAATGACTGTTTAAGAGGCAAATTACAAAAACACAAAGGGAGAAATAATGTTAGTCAGGACAAGGTTGTGGCACTGGAGTAACTAAGTAGAGAGAGACTCAAGACATTTAAAAGGTTAGAAATATAGAGGAAGGGAGGATAAAATCCCAATTTAGTGTTAGGTCTCTGGGTAGATGGTAATGGACATAGGAAGATAGGTAGATTTGTTGAGAAGATAGTTTTATGTCAGATAATGAAACTTTTTTTTAGTTTTTTAAAAATTAAATTTATTGGGATGACATTGGTTAATAAAATTATATGAGTTTCAAGGGTACATTCTTTAACACATGATCTATATATTGCATTGTGTGCCCACCACCTAAAAGCATATCCCTTCTTTCACCATATATTCAACTCTCTTTACTCTTTACTACTCTCCTAACCCCCTTCCCTCTGGTAACCACCAGACTACTATCTATATCTATGAATTGTTCTTTGTGTGAGTGTGTTTTATTTTTTCATTTGTTGCTTTCAGTTTTATATCCCACATGTGAGTGGAATCATATTGTTCTTGACTTTTTCTGTCTGACTTATTTCACTAAGCACGATAGTTTTAGATCCATCTATGTCACAAATGGCAGTGTTTTATCTTTTCTTATGGCCGAGTAGTATTCCTTTGTAAATATGTACCATATCAACTAAGAAAAGATGGCTGCTGACAGGAAGGCAGACTGAAAGATAATGTGTGAGTGAGAAAACAAAGGGAGAGTGTGTGGTCGCACAGGGAGTATATGTTGGTGAGTTAAGGGATAGCTATACTCCAGGAGAGTGTGAGGGACTCTCGGACAGGGCTTCCCTGACTGGACAGCACTGACTGCTTCTGGGATCCCTTCCAGAGCGACCAACTCAGATGCGGAGACTGTGCCATCTTGAAGGAAAAGTGGATGTTATTAGGAGCTTGAAAAGCTTGAGTAGTCTACAATTAAGGCACCTACCAAACAGTCGTGAACCCAAGAACACCAGTCCTCAGATTCTGAGGACCTCTACACTCCACCATGAAAAGGAGAGAGAGAACTACATAACTAGACACACAGATAATAGAGAATATGGGGAGACAAAGAAACAGCCCATCTATGAAAGAAAAGTAGGCATCACCAGAAAAAGAAGTAAATGAAATGGAGGGAAGCAACCTGTCAGAGAAACGTCATAAGGTGGATAAAAAGAATGGAAGACAAATTTGACAATATGTGTAAGAACCAAGAGGAAATGAAGAAGAATCAAGAAGAAATGAAAAAGGACATCGCTGCTGTAAAGAACTCAATAGAAGCATCAAGAGTAGACTTGAAGAAGCAGAGAACTGCATCAGTGAGCTAGAAGACAAGGTAGAAAAAAAATATTCAAGTAGAGCAGCTTCTAGGAAAAATATATTAAAAAGCAGGAGGAGAGCCTAAGGGAACTCTGGGACAACATGAAACAAAACAATATCCACATAATATGGGAGACAGAAGGAAAGGAAACTGAGCAAGGAATATAAAACCTGTTTGAAGAAATAATGACAGGAAACTTCCCTGATATAGGTAAGAAAAAACCCACACAAATCCAAGAAGCTCACAGAGTCCAAAGCAAAATGAATCCCAAAAGACCAATGCCAAGGCACATTATAATTAAATTGGCAAACACCAATGACAAAATAAGAATCTTAAAAATGGCCAGAGAGAGACAGAAAGTTACCTACAAATGATACCTCATCAGACTAGTGATGAGGTATGTTTCTCAACAGAAACTCATCAGGCCAGAAGAGAATAAAATGAAATATACAAAGTCATGAAAAGGAAGGGTCTGAATCCAAGAATACTGTGCCCAGCGAGGCTATCAACCAAAATTGAAGGTGAAATCAGGAGCTTCACAGACAAAAAAAGGACTAAGGGAGTTTATTACCACCAAACCAGCAATGCAAGAAATGATAGAAGGTCTACTGTAAAAAAAAAAATAAATAAATAAATAAATAAAAGGAAGAAAGAAAGAAAGAAATAGGAACTGAAGAAGGAACACAGGGGTAAAGAATAAAAATGGTGACCAGCAATAATAACTTTAAATGTAAATGGATTAAATCTCCCAATCAAAAGACATAGGGGAATGGATTGGATAAGAAAATAAGACCCATATATCTGCTGTCTACAAGAAACCTATCACAAAAAATAAAGATGCACACAGACTGAAGGTGAAGAGATGGAAAAAGGTTTTTCAGGCAAATGGAAATAAAATTAAAAAAAAACTGGGGTAGCAATATACTTCTATCGGACCTTTTAGATCTCAAAGTGAAGGACTGTGGGAACCCATTTCATGTCCCACATGGTTCAGGGTTTGAGTTCTGGAGGAGGCTGCACACAAATGAAAAGAGACTAGAAAAGTATTAATTTGGGAATATTTGGGGCCAAGCAGGAGCCCACCTCTACTGGGCAGACTACTTAATGTTATGGCCTTGCTATCCCTTTTATTGAAACTATGGGATACACCATAGCCTTTAGGCAGGAAATTCCAATAACAAAAATACATAAGACAAACTGAAGTGGAGGCTGCTTCAGCTCACAATGCTTCAACTAAACAGTGAGTGGTTAGAGCAATTAAGGTTGTTGACCAGCCTTCTGGGTTTCCTGTCCACATCATCTTTCCATTAGTGAGACAATGTTCAGTTTCCAGCAAAGGACATAAAAATAGATAAGGAAGGCCATTTCATAATACTAAAGGAAATAATCCAACAAGAAGAAATAACTCTGGTAAACATATACACACCCAATACAGGAGCACCTAAATACATAAAAAACTCCTGGAGAATATCAAGGGAGAGATTGACAGTAATACAATCATAGTAGGAGACTTTAATAACTCACAGTCACCATTGGACAAATCATCTAAAGGAAAAACTCAGCTAAGAAACATCCATCCTAAATGACTCACTAGACCAGATGGAATTAATTGACATCTTTAGAACATTTCATCCCAAAGCCACAGAATATACGTTCTTCTCAAGTGCACATGGGTCATTGTAAAAGATAGACCATATGTTGGGTCATAGACAAAGTCTCTTCAAATTCAAGAAGATAGAAATCATAACAAACATCTTCTCAGATCACAGTGGCATGAAACTGAAAATAAACTACAATAAAAATAATCCAAAGAATTCAAACACATGGAGACTAACTAGCATGCTATTAAACAATGACTAGGTTACCAGAGAAATCAAAGAAATAAAAAGCATCATGGCAACAAAAGACAATGAAAACACAACAATCCAAAATCTATGGGACACAATGAAAGCAGTCTTGATAGGGAGGTTCATAGCTCTACAAGTCTTCTGCAAAAAAAAAAAACAAGAAACAATGGTAATAAATATCCTAACCTTACAACTCAAAGAGTTAGAAAGAGAGCAACAAGAAAAACCCAGTGTAAGCAGAAGGAAGGAAGTCATAAAGATTAGAGAGGAGATAAACAATATAGAGACCAATATATATACAAAATCAGTAAAACCAAGAGCTGGTTCTTTGAAAGAATAAACAAGATTGATGAACCCCTAGCCAGGCTAACCAAGAAGCAATGAGAGAGAACCCAAATAAACAAAATCAGAATTAGAAGAGGAGAAATAACAACAGAACCCACAAAATAAAAAGGATTGTTTAAAAATACAATGAACTACTCTATTCCAACAATCTGAACAACCTGAAGGAAATATACATATTCCTAGAAAAATACAACCTTCAAAACTGAATCAGGAAGAATCTAAACATCTCAATAGCCAATAACTATGAAAGAAATTGAAGCAGTCATCAAAAAGCTTCCAGCAAACAAAAGCCCAGGGCCAGACAGGTTCAGAGGGGAGTTTTACCAAACATTCAAAGAAGAACTAAAACCTATCCTTCTTAAACTATTCTAAAAAAATTCAAGAGGAAGGAACTCTTCCAAGCTCATTCTTTGAAACCAGCATCACCATAATACCAAAATGAAATAAAGACACAATGAAAGAGAATTACATCATGAACATAGATGCCCAAATCTTCAACAAAATTCTAGCAAATCTGATCCAGAAGTACAGCAGAAAGTTCATCCACCATGTCCAAGTAGAATTTATCCCAGGGATGCAAGGATGGTAAAATATCCATAAATCAATAAACATGATACATCACATAAACAAATTGAGAGATAAAAATCACATAGTCATATCGATTGATACAGAAAAAGCATTTGACAAAATCCAACACCCTTTCTTAATAAAAACTCTCAGCAAGGTGAGAATAGAAGGATCATACTTCAACATAATAAAAGCTATATGTGAAAAACCCACAGCTAACATAATACTCAATGGGCACAAACTAAAACCATTTTCCTTAAGAACAGGAACAAGAGAGGGATGCCCCCTCTCACTACTCCTGTTCAATACAGTATTAGCCATTGCAAGTATTAGCCATTGTGTTAGACAAGAAAAAGAAATAAAAGGCATCCAAATTGGAAAAGTAAAAGTAAAAACTGTCTCTATTCTCAGATGACATGATATTGTACACACACACACACACACAAAAAAAAAACAGAAAGATTCCATCAAAAATATCTATTAGGCTTAATAAATGAATTCAGCAATGTAGCAGGATGCAAAATTAATGCCAAGAAATCTATGGCATTTCTATAAACCAATAGTGAACTTACAGAAAGAAAGACTAAAAAAGCAATCCCATTTTTCATCGCACCAAAAAAATTAAGATACCTAGGAATAATCCTAACTAAGGAGGCAAAAGACCTATTTAGGGGAAAAAAACTACAGGACACTGAAAAAAGAGATAGAGGAAGATGTAAACAGATGGAAGAACATACCATGTTCATGGATTGGGAGAATCAACATCATTAAAATGTTCATACTACCCAAAGCAATCTATAGATTCAATGCACTACCCATTAAAATAGTAATGGCATATTTCACAGACCTACAAAAAACTCTACCAAAACTCATCTGGAATAAAAAAAGACCCAAATAGCCATAGCAATCCTGAGAAATAACAATAAAGTAGAAGGGATCTCAATACCGGATTTCAAGCTGTATTACAAGGCCACTGTTCTCAAAATAGCCTAATACTGGCACAGGAACAGACATATAGACCAATAGAATAGAATTGAGAACCCAGGTATCGACCCAAACCACTATACTCAATTAATATTTGACAAAGGAGGCATGAACATACAATGGAGTCATGATATTCTCTTCAATAAATGATGCTGAGAAAATAGGACAGAAACACCCAAAAAATATGAAACTAGATCACCCACTTATACCATACACAAAATAAACTTAAAATAGATAAAGGACTTAAACATAAGATGGGAAACCATAAAAATATTAGAGGAATCCATAGGCAGAGGAAACTCAGATATATGCCAAAGCAATTTCTTCATTGATACTGTTCCCAGGGCAATGGAACCTAAAGAGAAAATAAAAAATGGGACTACATCAAAATATAAAGCTTTTGCACAGAAAAAGAAACCATCAACAAGACAATAAGAAAGCCCACTGTATGGGAGAACATAGTTGCAAATGTTATCATTGATAAAGGTTTAATCTCCAATATCTACAAGCAACTTATACAATTTAATAAAAGGAAGATAAATTATCTGATTAAAAAATGGGCAATGGAACTAAATAGAATGTTTTCAAAAGAAGACAGAAGGAAGGCTAAGAGACATAAGAAAATGTGCTCAAAGTCACTAATTATCTGAGAAATGCAAATCAAAATGACAATGCAGTACCATTTCACACCTGCCAGAAATGCAATCCTCCACAAATTGTCAAATGACAGGTGCTGTTGAGGAAGCGAAGAAAAAGGAACCCTCATGCACTGCTGATGTGAATGTGGACTGGTGCAGCCACTGTGGAGAACAGTATGGAGTTTTTTCAAAAAAAAAACTAAAAATTGAACTTCCATTTGATCCAGTAATCCCACTTCTAGGAATATATCCCAAGAAACTAGAAACACCAATCAGGAAGGATATATGCACCCCTAAGTTCATAGTAGCACAATTCACCATAGCTAAAATCTAGAAATAGCCTACATGCCCATCAGTAGATGAGTGGATTAGAAAACTATGATACATCTACACAATGGAATACTACGCTGCTATAAAAAAGAAGGAAGTCTTACCATTTGTAGCAGCATGGATAGACCTGGAGAGCATTATGTTAAGTGAAATAATCCAGGCAATGAAAGAAAAATACCAAATGATCTCATTTATTGAAAATAAAAAACATTAAAACCTGATGAACAAAGAGATAGATACAGAGGAAGTAAAGCACTGAACAGACTGTCAAATTATAGCGGTAAAGCTGGAGAGTGTTGGGGAGGAGGGTAAGAGATCAACCAAAGGACTTCTATGCATGCATATAATAACAGCCAATGGACCCAAGACACTGGGGGGAGAGGGATGAGGGCATGTAACAAGGGGTAAGAGAGGCTGGGGTTAGGTCAATAAGGAAAAAAAGAGACAATACTACTATATGTAATACTTTAAACAATAAAATAATAAAAATATATGCCATATCTTCTTCATCTAATACATTGGTTGTCTCCATGTCTTTGCCATCATGAATAATACTGCAATGAACATAGGGATGCACACATCTTTGTGAATAAATGTTTTCAAAATTTTAGGGTAGATACCCAGAAGAAGAATTGCTAGGTAATATGGTAACTCTATTCTTCCTATTTCGAGGAGCCTCTATACTGTTTTTCATAGTAGTTGTACCAGTTGACATTCCCACCAGTATGTGTAAAGTTTCTTTTTTTTCCACAACCTCTCCAACACTTGTTTTTATTACTTATTTTATTGATAATAGTCATTCTATCTAACAGGTGTGAGGTGGTATATCATTGGAGTTTTTATTTCCCTTATATCTAGTGAAGTTGAGCATCTTTTCATATATATTTGTTGGCTATTTGTATGTTTTCCTGGGAGAAGGGTCTGTTCAGGTCCTCTATTCACTTTTTAATTGGATTGTTTGTTTAGTGTTAAGTTGTATGAGTTCTTTATATATTTTGGATATTAAGCTGTT
>PVJN01028142.1:0-27512 GCA_004026805.1 Lasiurus borealis | reverse complement strand
CCCGCTCCCTCTCGGCTCCCCTTCCTCTCTCTGGGGCTCCCCCTCCTCCCTATTTCCCCACTTCCTTCCTCCTCACTCCTTTCCCGTCACCCCTCTCCCTCCATCACCGCCCAGTCCCTCACACCCGCTATGGGCCCCTCTCTGTGGAGCCCTCACTGCCCTTCTCCCTCCACGTGTCTCACTCCCTCTCCTCCCCCCCTCGCAGCCCGGTGCCCGCCCCCCGCAGTCGCCGCTCCCACAAAGCCCCCTGCGGGCAGGTCACCTCTTCTGGCTCGGCAGTGTTCTCCCTTCCGAAGTCCAAGTCATGAAAACTGCTTTTCCTAGAACTCGACCCTCTCATTAATTAACGGAGGGCCAAAGCCGGTTTGGCTCAGCGGATAGAGCGTGGCCTGCGGACTGAAAGGTCCCAGGTTCGATGCCGGTCAAGGGCATGTGTTGTGGTTGCGGGCACATCCCCAGTAGAGGGCTCCTGCACAGGAGGCGGCTGATCGATGTCTCTAACTCTCTATCCCTCTCCCTTCTTCTCTGTTAAAAAATCAATAAAATACACTTAAAAAAAATTAAGGGAGGGACCCACGGGAGTGGGGTGGAGGGGGGACGTGCAGGTGCCCAGGCGGGGAGCAGTCCCGGCTCCCGGGCCAGGAGGAGCGAGGGAGGCGGGAGTAGGGCCGCAAAAGGTGTGACTCCATCCGGGAGTCCTTCTCCGGAGGCTTTCAAGTGTCCGGGACCCGCTGCCCGGAAAGGCAGGGAAACAATGCGGTGCCCGAAGGCCCGAAGGCGGGGGGCCCGGGGGCGGGACGGCCTGTGGCTCCCAGACCTACCCGGACCCTCCAGCGGCCGAGCAGCCACGCGGTCGCGGTCGGGGCATCCGGCGGGGACGCCGACGCGCCGCTGCGGGAGGCGCAGGGGCGGGGTTTCCCCCGCAGTGCCCTCCGGCTTCCCGAGCGTGGGAATGTGGACTTCGAGGTTCGGGTTTAAACCAAAAGGACCGAAATTGTGAGGCCAGAGTAAACCACCGGCTCCGGAGCCCAGGCGGTTTCCCAGTGGTAGACACTGCGCGCGCGCTGCCCACGGTGGGCGGGGCCTGGACACCCCCTTCTTGCTCGGGGGGAGTCTCCTATGAGTTTTGGAACCTGTTGGATCACTATCCAGTCCTGTGGAGCAGGGCGCCTTCCTGCCTATTTTAAGTAGTCCCTAACAGTTTAAGGTAAATATTTAGACGTCTATGTCTTAAGGGTGGATTCAGGAACAAATGTCACGTGCCATTAGAATTCACTGTAGCATTATTTTACAACTAGAGGCCCAGTGCACAAATTTCATGCTCCCTCTTCCCTATGCCCCTCAGCCCGGCCTGCACCCTCTCCAATCTGGGACCCCTCAAGGGATGTCCAACTGCCCATTTAGGCCTGATCCTCTCACAATCCAGACTACTGGCTCTCAGCTGCTCACCTGCCTGCCTTCCTGATTGCCCCTAATGGATTCGGATTCTGCCTGCCAGCCTGATCACCCTCTAACCACTCCCCTGCCAGCCTGATTGATGCCTAACTGCTCTCCTGTCAGCCTGATTGCCCCTAACCATCCTCCCCTGCAGGCAGGCCTGTTCGCTCCTAACTACCCTCCCCTGCAGGCCTGGTGCCCTCCAACTGCTCTCTCCTGCAGGCCTGGGTCTCCCCCAATTGCCTGGTTGCCCCCCACTCCCCTCCTCTGCCAGCCTAGTCACCCTAACTGCTCTCCCCTGTAGTCTTGATCATCCCAACTGCCCTCTCCTGCTGGCCTGATCATCCCCAACTTCCCTCCCTTGCAGGTCTAGTCTCTCCCCTGCTGGCCATCTTGGGTCCACATGGAGGCATCCATCTTTGACCATATGGGGGCAGCTATCTTGTATGTTGGAGTGAGGGTTAACTTGCATATTACTATTTTATTAGATAGGATAGTCAAAATTGGAAGATGCCCAACTGCTCATCAAAGAATGAGTGGTGAAAAAAGCAATGGAAAATTTATACAATGGCCGAGACCGGTTTGGCTCAGTGGATAGAGCATCGGCTTGCGGACTGAAAGGTCCCAGGTTCGATTCCGGTCGGGGGCATATACCTTGCTTGCGGGCACATCTCCACTGTGGGGCGTGCAGGAGACGGCGGATCGATGTCTCTCTCTCATCCATGTTTCTGACTTTCTATCTCTCTCCCTTCCTCTATGTAAAAAATCAATAAAATATATTTAAGAAAAACATGCCCTAGATGGTTTGGCTCAATGGATAGAGCGTTGGACTGCAGACTGAAGGGTCCCAGGTTCGATCCCAGTCAAGGGCACATGCCTGAGTTGCAAGCTCAATCCCCAATAGGAGGCGTGCATGAGGCAGCTGACCAATGATTCTCTCTCATCACTGATGTTCTATCTCTCTCTTCCCCCTTCCTCTCTCTGAAATCAATAAAAATATATATTAAAAATAAATAAATAAATAAATAAAAATATATTTAAGAAAAACAAAAATTATACAATGGAATACTACTTTGCGATAAAAAAAAGATCTTGTCTCAGCGGTGTGGCACAATGGTTGAGCATGGACCCATATACCAAGAGGTCACTGGTTTCCTGATCAGGGTTCATGCAAGGAGGGAGCATGCAGTAGGCAGCCTATGATGTTTCTCTCCCTCCCTTCCTCTATAAAAATCAACAAAAACTTTTTTTTTTTTTATCAGAAAATTGCCCTAGCTGTTTTTGCTCAGTGGATAGAGCGTTGGTCTGCGAACTGAAGAGTCCCAGGTTCGATTCTGGTCAAGAGAACATGCCCAGGTTGTGGACTCGATCCCCAGTGGGGGGCATGCAGGAGGCAGCCCATCAGTTATCCCCTCTCATCATTGATGTTTCTATACCTCTCCCTCTCGCTCTGAAATTAATTATATATTAAAAAAGTTAAGCTTAAAAAAAAAGCAAAACTCTTATCCTTTGCAACAGCACGGATGAACCTGAAAAGCATTATGCTAAGTGAAATAAACCAGTCAGAGAAAGACAAATACTGTATTTTTTCATTTATATGTAGAATCTAATGAATAAAATTAACAAAATAGAAACAGACTTATACAGAAAAGAGAATGATAGCTATCAGAGAGGAGACGTGGAGGGGCCCCACAGGAAAAAGATGAAAGGATTAAAACACAAAGAAACTCAATAACAAAAAATCTCATAGACTGACAACAGCAAGATGATTACCAGAGGAACAGTGAGGTGGGGGAGGGTAAAGAGGGGATGAACACTGATAGAAGGAGACTTGACTTGGAGTGGTGAACACTATACAATATGCAAATAATTATAAAATATTATACATGAAACCTATATAATTTTATTAACCAAGGTCAGCCCAATAAGTTCAATGAAAAAATAATTTGAGTAAGTGTGCAGTTGTCTGTGCATAGATGCAAATTTCATTGTAAAGTGAAATTGGATTGAAGCATGTGATAATTTAGGTCACCAAATTTCATTTATATAACAAAGCAATAACTTTTTTAAAAAATAGATTTAAATTGCTTTGTTCTTTATGCTTTTTATTCCACAATTGAGATGAATAAAAAAAAAAAAAAAAAAACTTTGAAAATTATAAATGGAACTCCCATTTGACCCAGTAATCCCACTTTTAGGAATATATCCTAAGAAGATAGAAACATCAATCAGAAAGGATATATACATCCCTATGTTCATAGCAGCACAATTCACCATAGCTAAGATTTAGAAACAGCCTAAGTGCCCATCAGCATATGGATGAAAAACTGTGGTAAATCTATACAATGGACTACGCTGCTCTAAAAAGGAACTTTTACCATTTGCAACAGCATGGATAGACCTGGAGAGCATTATGCTAAGTGAAATAAGCCAGTCAGAGAAATATAAATAACACATTTATCTTTTTTTAAAAAATATATTTTATTGATTTTTTACAGAGAGGAAGGGAGAGGGAGAGTTAGAAACATCTATCAGCTGCCTCCTGCACACCCCCCACTGGTGACGTGCCCGCAACCAAGGTATATGCCCCTGACGAGAATCGAACCTGGGACCCTTCAGTCCGCAGGCCGATGCTGTATCCACTGAGCTAAACTGGTTTCGGCACATTTATCTTTTTTGATGAATAAAAATAGATCCAGAGACAAAGAAACACTGAACAGACCATCCAACCTCAGAGAGAAGGCAGGGAAGGGGAAAGGAGTAAGAGATTAACCAAAAGACTTGTATGCATGCATATTAGTATAATCAGTGGACATGAACTATAACTGTACTGTATAGCAAAGGACTGCAGGTTTTATTCCTGGTCAGAGCACATACCTAGGTTGCAGGTTCAGTCCCTAGTCAGGCCATGTATGGAAGGCTACTATTGATGTTCTATCTCACATCGATGTTTCTCTCTCTAAAATCAACATCCTTAGGGAAGAATTGGGAGGGTGGAAAAAAAAGACGCCTGCCAGGGATTTCTTCATTTTGCATCATGGGTAAGAGATCAGGACCTGTATTTCCGACAGTTAAGCTAGCTATGCCCTGCTTTTCCTCATCTAGCTTGGACCGCCAGCTTTGGCTGGACCCTAGGAGAATCTTAAGTTACCAAAGTTTTTTTTTTTCTTCTGGATTTGTGGGGTTCTCAACTGGTCAGTCTGTAAGAGTCCACACCACATATCCAAAAGTTTGGGTCTGTTCTGCCAGCTAGGAAACAGCTGAACAGGGGGCTAATTGGGCGGGGGGCTTGGGAGGGAGGGTAGGCCTTGGAGTGGGAACTTCCTGCAGACAGGAGGGCCAAGGACAAGGCATGTGCTGAGGCTTTGAATGTTTTAGTAAGCTGCGAGCACAGGAGGGGCAGGCTCCTCCTTCTTGTCACTCCTAGTATACCTTCTTGTAGGTTTGGAATGGAGAAGTAGTGTGAAGTATACCACTTTAATCTGTCTTCTTTCCTTGACCACAGCCCCAGCTGCATCCCAGTGTTCTGGCTTTGTCTGACTCCTGAAGGGTTTTTCCCAAGTCTTTAAAAAAAAAAACAAACCAAAAAACCAAAAAACATTTCTTTATTGATTTCAGAGAAGATGGGAGAAGAGACAGAAACATTAATGATGAATCACTGACCGACTGCCTCCTGCATGTCCCCATGGGGATCGAGCCCACAACCCAGGCAAGTGTCCCTAGCTGGAATCAAACCCAGGACCCTTCAGTCCTCAGGCTGACGCCCTATCCACTGAGCCAAGCCAGCTAGGGCATCTTCCCAAGTCTTACTGGACCCTGTCCATCAGAGCTAAGTTCAAGCTCTTACTTCAGGCTCTTTGGGATCTGGATCTTACATCCTTCTCCGTGCTCACCTGTACCAGGCCATTTCTCACTAACTCCACTCTCTGAATTACTTGTATCCCTGAAGACTGGAGAGAGAGAAAGTTTTGCAGGCAGAGGTTCATGTTACAACCAAAAGGTTGGAGATGTTGAAGCATGTGAATTTACAGGAACCAAGGATGTTTTCTGGGAAGGAGTTAAGTGGTGAGGCTGGAAAGACTTGAATTCTGGTTACCAAGGTAACTGCATCCTTCCTTTGACTCCCCAAATGCAGGTGTCACTGAATCTCAAACTGTCTCTTTGGGAATCTTTTCTTCTGTTCCCTTTTTACCCACCACCTCCCTCTACTTCAGCTCCAAATTTAGAGACCAGAATTCTCCCGGGTCTCTTGTCCTCACGTCTTCCCTTTCAATCCTGACAGTCACTCCTTTGCAGAACACCCTCTGGCTGCTGCTGCCTTCCAGGATAAAGTTTTAAATCTTCAGCTCGACTGCACTACACACCCTGAAATCAGCCTCATCTTCTTGTGCTGTTGATCCCTGGGCATGCCCCTGCAGCAGAGCGAAGATGGACTCTAAGCTTGTCACTGCACCACGTATGGCAGACGGTTACATAGGCAGGCCCCACCAAACCCTGCCCGCAAGTTTGCATATCTTGGTGGGCACCTCGACACTGACTCTGGCCCTGACCCTGTGGCTGGTTTTGGCTTGTGGTGCAAGCAGAGGTGTGAAAAGCACCTGGCAGCTGGGACGTGTTCTCTGGGACACTGCTCTGCGGACATATGCCAGCAGATAAAGAGGTCTGGCCATCCTGGACAGGCTGCACGGGGAGACATGCTGTACCAAACCTCAGCGTAGGTGTCAGTCACGGGAGTGGAAATGGCATTTCAAACATTTCAGCCCCAGGCGACATCACAAGGAGCACAAGGACCTTCCAACTAAGCCAAGCCAGAACTACAGAATTAAGTCACTAAGCTTTGAGGATGGATTGTTATGCAGTAAAATGCAACTGGAACACTATGGATCATTCATTTGAATGCTCCTTCAATAATTACTGGTAGGTTCCCTGCTAAGCTGGAACATTCAACATCATGCTGAAAGTTATGTTGTCCACCACTTCCCAATCTCATGGATTCCTCCCTCACTCAAATCCTCCAAATATTTATATTCTAGGAAAGGTAAATTTTTTTAAACACTACGAGTTTAAACCATGGGCCTTGTCCTTATGAAACTAACATAGAATAAGCTAGGAATGGGAGGAATAGGGTTTCCTTCACCCTACATCCTACAGGGCCAAATTGGGCCTAACACACAAGAGGGACTCAGTAATGAAAGGACTGAGCTGGTGAAATCACCTTGCCACCCAATATACCAATTTCCCCTCCACCTCGTTGAGCCAAAATTCACTCAAGTATCATGTCCTCTGAGAAACCTTACAGGCATCGCCATCCACTAAGTCTCTTCCTCCTCTCTCCAGGACTCTTTGGCCCCTGCATCAGTTAGAATTCAGGTGACCTGCAAGTGATGAAACCCCAAATGGACAGTCACTCAAACAGTTCAAGTCTCCCAGCTAACTGATACTGATGTGGGTGATAAGAGCATCAGGACCTATACTCCTATCTTGTTCTGCTCGGCCTATGCTCCTAAGATCAGTCCCTGGCCCAAGACAGCTGCTCCCACCCTGGCCATCTGGTCTACATTCCAGAGCACAGACAGGAGGTGGGGAGGCAAGCATATCTCCTATCTCAGGAGCAGTTCCTAGAAGCTGCACATACCCTTATGTTCCTACATTGGCCAGAATTTAGTTACCATGCCACACCAAATTTCAAGAGGCCTGGGAACATACCAAATAGCAGAAATCCAGGCAGCCCTCTCTATTAGTAAAAAAATGGGAGAATGGACATTGAGCGACAACTGGTTCTGTCTTGCCACAGCAACCTCCTGGCTCAATTACACCCCTATTATCCTGAGACCTACCCAGGCACAGGGCCCAGTTCACAGGAGGTTCACTGGCAGGTTATGCTCCCACGACCGCCTGCTTCTCTGTGCCATGCACTGTTACCCACTTGGCACGTATTAGCTCATTTAGTCTTCACAACCGGCCCTAGATTGTAACTCCATTTTACAAAGTACAAAACTAAGTTCAGAGAGACTGGGTAACCTACTCACGGTGACACAGTTATCAACTGAACGAACTTGGGATTTAGACCCAGGCTGTCTGGTTCCAAGGCACCTGCCCTTAACCACCACATACTCCACCAAAGTCTGTGATACTGAACTGTCCAGAAGACTCTGCTGGCCAGCAACACCTCATGGACCCTGTATTCCACGGCCAGCTGCACTCCCCACAGAAGCCCCACGCCCAGTAATTAGGACTTCCCCAGAGGGAAGGGCAGAGCCCAGGCCCTGACATGGAGCCCGCCCCCTCCATATTAGTGACTAAGACCAGAGGACCAGCTATTTCTATATCTTTATTTCTCTGTGAAAAGGGAAAAAGAAAGGAATAAAATAAAAACGGCACAGTTGACACACACACACACACACACACACACACACACACACACACACACCACTGGAGGGGAGGAGGGAAGGTGGATAAGTAGACTGGGCAGGGGGTCCCTATGACAGCAGCAGGAACCAGGGACCTAGGATGCTCACCTCTCTTCCTCCGAGGAGGGAGTGGCTGCCCCTTCCTCCCAGGGTCGCTGCCCTGTCCCACCTTGTGCTCCCCCAGCTCCTCGGGAAGTGGACAGTAAGAAGTCAGGTTCCCAGGCTGGGGAGAGGAGGAACCGTGCTGGGTTAGGGGCCTGGGATTAGACCATGCACAGGGAGTGACAGCCAGAGGCCCCCCACTGGCTCCCAAGGAGGGAACTTGGTGGGGTTGTGGACACCAGAGGCCGGTGTTGGCTCCTCTTGCAGCGTCAGGCGAGAGACAGAACTGGGGGAATAGGAACAGGAGGGAGTCAGAACCACAATAAGCCCCCGCCCACAAATGCTCTGCATCTCTCCCTGCCAGGAGCCGCTTCCCCCAGGCCTAGGTGCTTCCTTGCACACCACCCTCCTACTGGGATCCCCAAGTCCTCAAAGCCTTACCAGTCAGGGCCTCCTGGGCAAAGTACTTGACGTCCACATCCTGGTCCTGGGTCAGCTTCTCTAGAATTGGCTTGACCTCACTCTGCAGTGTGCTGGAAGGACAAGGAGGCGGCATGGGAATGAGTGAGAAGGCAAGCAGAGGCCCAGGCAAGAAATGTCCACAAACACAGGCAAACATGGGAATTAAGAAGTCTCTGGAGCCCAGAACTGGCACGGGTGGTCAGAGAGTCTGGGCAAGTGGGGCAAAGGATCACAGAACCTACAAGGCTCTGGGGTCGGGAGATGGGCATCCTTCATTTATTTAAGCTCCGCACTGAGACCCACTAGGGATAAACAGGTAAATCCAACACTCTTGACTCTTGCCCAGGAGGAGCTTGGGCCAGGTGAGGGACTCAGCCAACTGGTGATAAGAAACAGTGGAGGTACCAATGCTCCAAGGGAAGTATGTGAACCCCCAGGCGCCAGGGGAATCTGTCTGCACTGACAGTCCATCATGGTGTGAAATAAAGTGCCTTCAGAGAGGCACTGAAGGAGTGAGGTTTTGTCCTGGAGCAGATGCAGAGAAAGACACTGGAGAGGCAGGCATCGTGTATGTCCCCTTTCAGGAGACAGCTCCTCTCCTCCCCATATATTCTCACTGCTATCACCGAGTCCTGTTTTACCTAAGGTGAACTTGATATAAATGGAATCACAGGATACATTTTCTTGGGTCTCACTCAACAAAATGGCATGAGTCGTGTGAGTCAGCTACGTTGACAACTACAGCGGGAGTCTCTTTTCACTGCTGAATTATCTTTCTGGTATGAATAAAGAACAATTCACCCACTGTACTGTCTTTTGTTTCTGGGTTGTTGTTTTTTCCCCAATATATTTTCATTGATTTCAGAAAGGAAGGAAGAGGAAAAGAGAGATAGAAACAACAATGATGAGAGAGGATCATTGATCAGTTGACTTCTGCATGCCCCCTACAGGGGATCAAGCCCACAACCCAGGCACGTGCTCTTGACCGGAATTGAATCTAGGACCCTTCAATCTGAAGCCCCCATGATACCTGCACTTCCCCAGGATTCTAAAAACGTTCTATCCACTGAGACAAACCAGTTAGGGCTGAAGGCCAATTATTAATGTTTTCTTTTGGTGAGCTATCTTACAAATATGTACATACTGTTAAGTTTTGAGAATATTTCCTGACACTTTCTTCTGGATCTTTATTATTATTTTAATGTTTTTATTGATTTTAGAGAAAGGGGGAGATGAACATTGATCGCTGTCTCCTACACATTCCTACAGGATTTGGATCTACAATCTTGCATCTGGGAATTGAACCAGTGACCTCTTGGTACAAGGGTAGGTGCTCAACCACTGACCAACACCAGCTGGGCAGATCTTTCTTTTCTTTTTTTTTTTTTTAACTTTCTGATATATCTCTCTCTATATATATTTTTTAATCCTCACCCAAGGATATTTTTCCATTGAGTTTTAGAGACTGTGGAAAAAAAAAGGAAAAACGGAGAAAAATATCAATATGAGAGAAGCACACCAACTGGTTGCCTCTTGCAGGCATCCTGACTAGGGCCAAGGCCTGGGAGGAGACTGCATCCAAGATACATGCCCTTGACCAGAATCAAACCTGAGACCCTTTGGTCCGCAGGCAGACGGTCTATCCACTGAGCCAAACTGGCTCGGGGCTAAGATTTTTTATGCTCTCAGGTAGGAGGTTTTGCTCCCCGCATGTATACCAAACTGACCCAGCCATCCATGGAGAACACCTGTTTCCCCCCTGAACCGCAGTGACAAGACACTTTCCTGTGCCCTTGAACCTGTCTCACGTGCTTTTTTTAATATTCTGCCCAAACCTTACTTTTTCATTACAGCAGTGTCATAGTGAGTGAGCCAGTGGCTGAGGGTCAAAAATGAAGATGACCACAACTTGTGCTGTTGGAGTGTAAGGGCTGGTCCAGGCCTCACCTGTTATCCAGGATGGGCCCAATCTTCTGCAGGGACTTGGCCACGTTGAAGCGGACGTTAGCGACAGGGTCCCCAGCCATACGCAGCACCGTGGGCAGCATGTGCTTGGTGGTGATGTCCTGCCCACAGACTTCAGACAGCACCTGGGGCAGTGAGTAACGGAGAGGTGATTATCCAAAGTTCATGACTAACTCCCATTTCCTCCTTCCTCTGACGAGGCCACCTCAGTGACCACCAGGCCTGAGGGTAAAGCTGAGCAAGATGGGGACTCTGAGCCCATTACCCACCCTGGGGACAGTTTATTCTCCTGAAGCCCCATGTCACCTAACACTCTCTCCTCACACCACTGTCTCCCTGCCCTGGAAACTCTCAGGCCAGGTGTCCTGGACCATCTTCTATCCTCAGACTTCCCTTCATCCTCTGGGGATGGGCCTTGATCCGTAACCCCAGGATCCCTTTCTTAGTTCAGTGGTCTCCAAGGTGAGGCATGGATAGAAATTATCTGAACACCTAGTTATAATAGCTTTTAATCCTTTCATTTCCAGTTACATGGATGGTTTACTGAAATGACTAGAAAGGAGCACTTGCAATGGATAGCATCACTGTTCTGAGCCTTTTGCTTGTACAGCCAGGTTGTCGGCACTGTGACCGCCAGCACAAACCCTTTCCAGGTGAGAAAAGCAAGCACTTCGCAGTTAGGTCAATTCAAAACTAGGTCCATTTCTAGAACCTGCCCACTTTCCCCTCCTACCATAAATAAACACACACAAAATCTGTGGCAGAGAATAGGGTACCAAGACAGGTTTGTCTATCACTGCTTCAGTAGGCCAAGTCTCCTTTGTGCTGGGTTCCTACCCCGAGGCCCGGATGGGAGTGGGGGAAGGCCACGTGCAACTCCGGCCAGCAGTTCCTCAGGCACTCATCCTGCCAGCCAGGTCCCCACCACTTTCCCACTCCCAAGCCAGGTGTCTCCCTGAGGACCTTCCCCCCTTCCTCTCCCAGGTCCATCTGGTTCCCAGAGACAGGCCGGTGGGCAGGTGGGAGTGCTCACATTGATACAGAAGAGTGTGGTCATGCGGTGCAGGTAGTTGGGATCTCCTGACATGGCCAAGACCTTGGGGATGATAGTGGCATGGGCCCACTCCTTCCCAAACTTCTCCACCAGCTTCTTCAGGTTGCTGGTGGCCGCCTCACGGATGGCATAGACTGCAGGAGGGCAAGAGGTAGAGGGTAGGCTTCAGGCGGTGAAGGACAGATGCGGGCAATAGCCATGCTCACTACTGCCTCCTGAGCAGCCCCTAGGTCTCATGCTGCAGGGGACCCAATAGCTCCAAGGGGAGGAAAGGGCTCACTGTGGGCTAAATGTGGGTTTGCCTTTCCTGTGGTGCCTCTCAACAGCCCCCAGACACAGGTTCCCTTATTGTCCTCGTTTTACAGATGGGCCAATGGACTTCAAGAAGTGATATGCCCATGCCCGACCGGTATGATTCCGTGTTTGAGCATTGACCCAGGAACCAGGAGGTCATGGTTTGATTCCTGGTCAGGGCACATGCCAGGGCTGCAGGCTTGATTCCCAGTAGGGAGCCTACAGTAGGCAGCCAATCGATGACTCTCTATCACCGATATTTCTCTCTTTCTCCCTTTGAAACAATAAAAACATTAAAAACAAAAAGAATTGTTGAGCCCAGGCAAGGGATTTAAATACATAGTACTTGGAATGGTGCCTGATACAGACAAACTTTTAGTGAGAACAATGAGCAATGCTCACAATGGCCCTAAGCACTGGGATGAGATGTCCCTGGACTCACAGAAGGAGTGTGGTAGGTGAGTTGCTTAAACTTCAAAAGCCAGGAGATGAAAGTCAAATTCAGGGCCATCTGCATGGTGGCCCTGGGACTTTCCACTACACCAGACAGCCCCTGGGAGATGTGCTATGTCCCCCTCCCACCCTGAACTTCCCCAGGATTCCAAAAAGCAAGGGAACTGGTCCACCTCTGAGGAGCTTCTGATGATGGAAGTGACTCCAGCCTCCCACGGCCCATACCGGCCCCAGCCCATCTGCCACACCCTCCTCCAGCCACTGGCGCTACTCACCGTGATCCACGAGCCAGGCCATGCACAAGGAGTTGAGTTTCTCATCAAAAAACTCCACCCCCTGCAGGAGAAAAGGAGGTAAGGGATGGAGATGTGGTAGTTTCCAACAAATCCCCAATCCCAGACAGCTTCACCTGAGGGGCTCCTTTCTCTTCTCCTCCTAACTCAATTCTATTCCTCCCACTCCCCAGTCCTCACAGCCTTCAATTTCCGGTCACAGCGCATCACCCAGCACTGGCCCCAGAGCCTGAGAGCTCCTCTCGGGGCAGTGTGCCTGGCCCTGCGGCTAACTCACCAGCTGTCCAGCCAGCAGGGGCATGTATTCAATGATGGCCAGCCGCACCCGCCATTTGGCGTCCTCAGCCAGTTCCACGATGGCGGGGAGCAGGGACTGGGACAGCTGCCGGATGCCGATCACCTCGTTCACGCAGTCCAGGTTGGAAATGATGTTCAGCCGCACCTCCGGACACTGAGGAGGGGACAGGAGGGGTCTGAGGGCACATGGCGAGCCAGGACAGGGGGAAAATGCTGAACTGCTCCAACTCTGTATGACAAACACCTACCGAGGACCCACTACTGGCCAGGCCCAGCTCCTAGCCCTGGGGACACATTAAAGGCACTTGAAAAGCAAGCAAAGAGGATTAGGTGAAAGCAGCTTTTCAAGTCTCAGAATAGCAGCACAAGAAATGTTCAGTCAGCCCTGCTAGCTTGACTCAGGGGTTGTGCACTGACCTATGAACCAGGAGGTCATGGTTCAATTCCTGGTCAGGGCACATGCCCAGGTTGTGGGCTCGACCCCCAGTATGGGGTGTGCAGGAGGTAGCCAGCCGGTCAATGATTCTCTCTCATCATTGATGTTTTTATCTGTCCCTCTCCCTTCCTCTACCTGAAATCAATACAAACATTTAAAAAATATGTTCAGTTTGAAGGATTTGTAGGAAATCACAGTGCAAAAATATGAAACCTTGGAAAAAACAGACATGCAATAACCCCTCCCCCTTGCTGTTTGCTGGCTGGGAACACTTTGGCACAGGACTTAACCTTTGTGGATATCGACCTGTGACATGGAAACATCTATCTATTATCAAAGGTCAGGGGAGGCTATTCAAGCATTTGCCACAGTGTCTACTCCACAAAGGGTTTAACACGTGGGGGCTTATCATGACCATTTTTTTTTCCTTAATACATTTTTACTGATTTCAGAGAGGAGGAAAGAGAGAGAAACACAAGAATAAGAGAGAATCATTGATTGGCTGCCTCCTGCAACCCCCCTACTGGGGATCAAGTCCGCTATCCAGGCATATGCCCTGAACAAGAATTGAACCATGACCTCCTGGTTCACAGATCAATGATTAACCACTGAGCATACCAGCCTGGCTATCATGACCATTTCTATTACTTTTATCCTCTCTGCTAGCCTTTGAGCTCCATAAGGAACATGTCTCATTCATCCTCCTCTCTCCAGTACCCAACATAGTCTCTGGCCCATAGCAGGTGTCCAATGTATTTCTGCTGAAAGAATGAACAATGGAATAAAGAAATATTTTTGAACTCCTGTGGTCTACCAATAGTGTGAGCACTGGTTTATAATACATATATATATACAACCCCCTCACCTATGTTTCAGAAAGTATGTGAAGTAACTTATAAGGCAGATAGTCTGGCATATTCCCAAGGACTGGCCCGCTGAACATCTCTAAGAATAAAAAATGTCCTAGTGGCTGGCCAGTGTGACTCAGTGGTTGAGCACCAACCCATGCACCAAGAAGTCAGGGGTTCAATTCCCAATCAGGGAATGTGCCAGGATTGTAGGCTCCATCACCAGTAGGGGGTGTGCAGGAGGCAGCTGGTCAATGTTTCTCTCTCATCCATGTTTCTCTCTCTCTCCCTTTCCCTTTTCCCCTCTAAGAAAATAAAAGCATTTACAAAAATAAAAACGTATTTTTAAAAAAGTATTATTATATTTTTGGTATTCTCAAGGGCATGAAGGGTAACTGCCTAATAAATGGACAAATGACTGCACAGTCCATCATGGCCAGAAACATTCAATTCATCAGAGATCTGGGTGTCTGTTGAGATTCTAGAAGATTCCTGGCCAATGTGGGAAAACAACTGACTCACCGGTCACCTCTACAAACCCACAAGTCCCAGAGCCTGTCTGTTGCCCTCACCTCATCCTTCAGCTGAGCCAGGAAGAGGGGCAGGAGGTGCTCAATGGTGTTGTCTTTGCCCAGGATGGGAGAGAGGCCCATGATGACTGAAGCCAGGGCTGACTTGACGTGTTGGTTGGCATCTGACACCAGCTCCTGGAAGGGAGAAAGAAGGGACAGCGCCGGGGTTAGCGGCCAAGTAACTCCAAATCCTAGGAAACCTGAATGCAGCCTTCTTTCCTCTTGTCACTCTGGAGCAGGGGACAGCTCAGGCTACCAGGGGAATTATTTTGCCTCCCCTCAGGGTCCCCAAGTACTTCAAACCCGGTCCAGAGGGCTGGGAACTCAGTTTGCATCTGGCTGTCCCTAAAGCCCCATCCCCGTCCCTTCTTTTTGGTAAGCTCCTCTCTGCTCTATTCTCCGTTACCTTGATGCAGGGCAAGATCTGGGTCATGATCACATTCTCCCGACAGTCAGCTGAGAGATTTTCACAGAATTCTGTGGATGGGGGAGGTAGAAGGGGAGATGAGACCTATGTCCTGGTTTTAACTCCAGCACCACGGACACCCACCCACTTGCTGTGTTCTGGTCGCCAGCACCAACCTTTGACCTTGTGGGAGGCTGCGGCCCTCACCTCGGCCTCACAGTCTTTCATCAGGTTCTGGAAGGCGGGGACCAAGTCTGTCTTGGTGATCTCCGGTCCCACGGCTTTCTGGAGCTGCAGGAAGGGAAGATAGGGCAAAGTGAGAAGGCTTGGCAAGTGCTCTGGACAAAAGAGAACAAAATCAAAGTTAAAGGCAGCAGAAATAGGGGCAAGAATACAATTCTTAAGAGTCACTGCCAAGTTCTAATCCTCACACCACTGGGTGACCAGGGGCAAATTTCTGAGCCTTTGAGCTGTGGTTTCCTCACTGGTGGAGGAGTCGGGCTGGATAGGACAGTGGTCATGTGTGGGTCTAGAAACCAACGGTCTGGCTCAAATTCTTATTCTTACTTACCAACTGTGTGCACTTGAACAAGTCACTTTATATCTCAAAAGCAAAATGAAGACTACAAGGTACCTACTTCATGGTAGTAGCAATTATGTGAAAAAAATAATAAAAGGGACCTCCATACTGCTCAGGCAACTTGGGTTGGGTTTCAGTTACTAATCCAAAATAGTGCGAGGCTATAGCAGCTCTCGCTCTGTGACTTACATATATATACATATATATATTTTTTAAGTATGTTTTCATTGATGTTAGGGAGAGAGAAACATTGATGAGAAGCATCAATCCATGCCCTCCATTGGGAACGGAGCCTGCAATCCAACCCTGACTTGCAATGGAATGGGCGACCTCTCAGTGGGATGATCCCCAATGAACCAAGAAACACTGGCGAGGGCTGTCTTTCTTTTTTTAAAGATGACTTACCAGTAGCACATTTGTAATTATGGGGGAATAAGGCAAACGGGGCCCTGCCTGTGCCCCAGCACCAGGCTTGTTCTACAACGCGAGGTCTTGAAGACCTGGTAAAAAGCAGGGTGATTCGAGGCTCAGAAGGGAACAATCCAGTAAAGACCTTGAAGGGCCCAAAGCTACCCTTGTATTGACGTACTGGATACTCTCTGAGTGCCCTGCTCTCACAAAGCTGGGCTTTATCTAACTCCAGTGTGGACCCGGCATGCTGTCCAGCAGCCAAGGTACAGAAGGAGCCTCTTCCAGAGTGGTGCTGCAGCTCCTGCAGCCACAGCCCCACAGCCATGCTGGACTAACATTTGCACAGGGAAAACCGACAGCCCTGGGAGAAAGCCTCAGGCTCCGAGTCCGCCCAGCAAACACCAGGGGAAATACTTACAGGAAGAGGGAGACACAGGACAGAGGCACCGGGGCCTCTCTGCGCGGAAGTGCCCCTCCCTCCAGCTTTCTCCCTGACGAGTCCCTCTAGGAACTGGCCCTGATGGTTCCTGATGCATTTGCTCTGGCCTCCACGGGCCCTTTGCACTTGCCGCCCTTTCTGTCTCAGCTGTCACCCACTCATGTTCTAGAAACAGCTGTGGCACGGCCTCGGCTCTCATCAATGGTTCTCTTTCTCCCTCCTCAGCTCCCACCACCCACATTCGTGTGGGCAGGCATCTATGACAAGTGACTATGAAATTCAACCGGAACTTCCCCTTCAGGCTGCCTGCTCTTTGGTGGATGGGCATGTACTGGAGTCACAGACCCTCAGTGCCCAGCAAAGAGCTGGTGCTCAACACTCATTGGTGGGCTCCAAGCAAACTTGGGTCCCGTGGGAAGAGCACTGTGCTGGGAGTCAGAGGTTTGGGATCTTGTCCCTTTTCTGGTTGCCTGGTGGTGTCACTCTGACCAATCAAGCTGCTGGTTGGTGTGATGAGCTAACCCGTGCCCCCCACCAAGATTCACATGTTGATATCTTAAACCCCCAGAGCCTCAGAATGTGAATGGATTTGAAGACAGTCTTTAGAGTAAGTTAAAGGACAGTGAGGTCATTAGGGTGGGCTCTACTCCAAAATAACGAGAGTCCTTACAAGCAGAGGAGATTAGGTCACAGACATGCACAGAGGGACCACCATGTGAGGACACAGCAGGAAATGGCTATCTGCAGCCAAGGAGAGACATCTTAGAGCGATCACCTAGCTGATGCCTTGACTCCAGAACTGTCGCCTCACGAACTGTGAGCACTCAGCATGTGGGGCTTCGTTTTGTTTTGAAACTTTTTTTTTTAAATATATTTTATTGATTTTTCACAGAGAGGAAGGGAGAGGGATAGAAAGTCAGAAACATCGATGAGAGAGAGACATCGATTAGCCGCCTCCTGCACGCCCTCCACTGGAGATGTGCCTGCAAGCAAGGTACATGCCCCGGACCGGAATCGAACCTGGGACCTTTCAGTCCGCAGGCCGACGCTCTATCACTGAGCCAAACCGGTCTTGGCTGTTTTGAAACTTTTATTCACCATTTAATGCTTCATTTCTGACCTCGTCCTTTTTTTTTTTTAAGTACGTTTTTATTGATTTCAGAGAGAAAGGGAGAGGGAGAGAGAAATAGAAACATCAGTTATGATAGAGAATTATTGAGTGACTGTCTCCTGCACGACCCTTACTGGGAATCTGGCCTGCAACCGGGGCATGTGCCCCTTGACTGGAATCGAACCTGGGGCCCTTCAGTCCGCAGGCCGACACTATCCACTGAGCCAAACTGGCCAGGGCAGGGTGTGGTGCTTGGTGACGGAAGCCCCGGCAAACTCATTCAGGGCATGTTACTCCTTTTGACAAAGGAGAGAAAGTGTGATCAGATCAGGAATGGGCATGTGCTACTCTTCTCTGCTCCTGGGCCTCTTTCCCACAGTACCTGACGCTCAGAGCCCTTCTCCACACAGCGCTTCCAACTGCCATGACCAACCAAACAGGTGGGCATGTGAAATGAGGTCCAGTGGGATGATCACAGAGCCCCCACAGCTCACACACTCGGTGATTCCACTGCAACAAAAGAAAACCCCACTCCTATCCACGCCCCAGCCCTTAGCCCCGAGAGCCCATTTTCTACATGTGGACAGTGTCAACAGTCCCTCACCTACCTCTGTGAACTTGTCAGCCACCATGTATCGCACGCGCCACGACTTGTCCTCAGCAGCTTGGCGGAGGGTGGGCATCACCAGAGCCTCCAAGTCCTCCTGGGGCAGGAGCTGGGCGATGTTCACGCATGCCTCCACCGCCAGCAGCCGCACCGAGTCCTGGAGAGAGGATAGGGATGGGGAGAGGGAGTTCTGTTAGCACGAGATTCACTTCCTGCTGCAGTACCAGAGGGAGGGGGGAGGGGCCAGGAGCAGAACCCACCTGCTCGTCAGAGGCCAGGTTGGAGAACATGGGGATGATCTCACTCTTGACATTGTCCAGCTCCAGCACCTTGGCGAACTCCCCCAGCTTGGAGGCTGCGGCCCGCCGCACCATGGGGGTGTCATCTGAGCACAAGTTCCGGAAGTACCTGGGGGTCGGGATGGGATGGGCCTCAGAAGGAGTCCCTGGGACCTTGGGCAGCAGGCAACATGGCAGAGGAGACAGCAGACTGCAGCAGGTCCTGATTTGCCTAGTGACCTTGGGCAGAAATGAGACCTACCCCACAGGGTACTGTGAGATTTAAATGAGTTCCGTGTGAGCACATAGCACATATCTGTCTGCACATACATCTGTAGAGAACGGTAGGTGCTGGTTCTAATATGACCACGTAAAACTGCAGCTGAGATGCGCGTCTAGGCTACTCACTGCTCCTCCCACGCCAACATGTGGGCAGCTGCCCACCAGGACTCTGGGTAAGTAAGGGCTCAGGGCCTGGGCTTGCCGCTCAAAAAGTTAAGTGTGTGCGGGAATGATGGGTGGACGGAAGTTCAGAGGGAAGGGCTCTCGTCCAATTAAAGCCATGTTCGTTCATTCTTCCCAAAGGCAAGTCCTTCCTGCAAGGAATTCTCTGGGGCATCAGGCCCAGTGTGGAGAGTGGAGGAGGCTGCCAAGGGTCTGGACCGGGGCGGGCCTCAAATTGCATCACAGGTCACGTGTCCAGGCTTTTATGTGGCAGGTTCTGTTAAGCACTTTATATGCAGTAATTCTTTCCTCGCAAGAACCAAGGGGAGGAAGGAACTGCCATTATCTATATTTCCTAATTGAGCAAGAGGCAGTGCCCTTGGTGACACAGCTTCTTTGAGGGGGCAAAGGAGGCTGGCAGAGCTCAAGGGTATCGGGACTTGGGAGGCCTCAAAGGGTTGAGGCTGGAAAGAAGCGAACCAGGCAGAGGGGGAGGCTGAGCTTCAGGGGCCACAGCTGGGACTCACTGTCGCAGTTCAGCCTTCACGGCGCTGGACACGCGGGGGTAGCAGACGGAGAAGAGGCCACAGGCCGAGGTGCGGGAGGTGAACCAGTCGCCGCCTGCCAGCCGCTTCACCAGCGGCACGAAGTGGGCCTCCAGGTCAGAGGGCGAGTGCTCGTGGGAGATGGCCCGCAAGGACTCCACCGCCTTGTCCCGCACCACCGTTTCCTCCACTGTGGCCAGCGACTCCAGGGGTGGCTGTGGCACAGAGCACAAGGTCACGACACGCTCCCTCCCCACCACCTCCAGCCCTGGAGCCCCCACCCTCTGGCCCTCTGTGAGTTCATTTCTAACCAAACACCTGTGATCACCCCATCTCAGCCTCCATGCAGACCTCATTTAGGACTCCTTCAGGGAGCTTCAGTGGGGTGGTTTCTGAACCTCAAAACTACACGCCACTTTGAGGAGAGTGCAACAATCCTAGTGACAGAGACGGGAACATCTAGCACTATGTGATCCACGCAGGCCACCCCGTGGCCAGCTTGGAGGAGGGCGGTTCTAACTCACTGACTCCTGGGAAGCAGGTCCTCTGTCGTCATTTGAAAGAAGAGGGACCTGAGCCAACAGGCTAGTAAGAGCTACCTATCAGCCTCTAACCCCGGGCCCCTGCTCCGGGGCCTGGCAGGTTGAAAAGCACAGCAGGGTCTCTGACAGGCGACCGCATCAGTAGCTCCTGTTAGTGGGGGACCCTCACTGGTTTGTCGGGGCGAGGCTTGGAGGGACACCCGAATACTCACCTTTGTGTACCCAGAGCCCAGCAGAGCTCCAAGCACAGGGCAGAAACTCAGTAATCGGTAATGAGGTAGAATCAATCTATTTTATTTTGTTCAAATAAAGGATTGGAGGTCTTTAGTCTGAATACCAGTGTGGCCTTACAGGTATAAGGCAGAAAGAGCCCTGGCTGGTAAGTTCAGTGTTTAGAGCTATGGCGCATGGGGTCCTGGCCAGTGCCTGGGAGCTGGGTTGCAGGTTTAGAGTGGGGGATCTTGTGGGAGGCAGCTAATCAATGTGTCTCTCTCAAATGGATGTTTCTCCTTCTCCCTTCCTTGCCCCTCATCTCTCTCTCTAGAAATCAATGGAAGAGAATATCCCCCACTAAGGATTAAAATAAAAAGGAAGAAGGTAGAAAGAAATCACAAAGGGTAATACTGCCAGGCCCCAGACAGGTAAGAGAAGGAGGCACTGAGCATAGGTGACAGATGGGGACGACAGAGAGAGCAGAGATCATGGCATGTAGCCCAGGAGGACAGCTGATTGCCAGTTCATCACTGTCACCACGGGGGGGGGGGGGGGTGACACAGCTTTAACTGCTGGTTTCCAAAAGTGGCCAAAAGGGCCAGTTTTTAAGTGTGAAAAAAATCTCATGTAACACGTGCTACAACATGGGATGGGCCTTGAAGACACTATGCTAAATGAAACCAGCAAGTCGCAGAAGACCAGGCATTTTAGAATTCCCGTAGACAGAGGGTAGCGTGGTGGTTTCTGAGTGCAAGGGTGTGGGCAGGGGACCGGGACGGGGGACAGGGTGCAGGGGGTGGGCGGAGAGAATAATGAGGAGTAACTGATTAATGAGTACTGACTTTCAATTTGGGAAGGAAATCTGTAGATGGGTGGAGATGACGACTGCCTATAATGTGCATGCACACAGCACTGTACACTTAAAAATGGTTAAAATTATAAAGAATTCATGCCTATTTTATCATAATAAAACATATGAAAAGAATCACAGTTTTGAAAATCTCATTTATAGAAGTTTGGCAATGATTCAAAATGCTGGCCTGGGGAGCCCCAGTGTAAGGTCTTCATCACAGATCCCGCTCTCACAGGCTGGATTCAGGGCCAACTCACGGCCAAGGTGTGGTGGGAAGGTGATGTCACTGAGCTACTGCATGGACTGGCACCCAAATGGCACCCAGTCAGTGTTTACCGAGTGACTGAAGTGACCTGTCCTTGTAACAGAGGCCTGGGGACCAAGGCTGGGTGTCATGGATTTATGCCCCTGTGGTGGCTGCAGGGACAGGTTCTTAGAGTGGTGCTCAGACCACCCACAGTGGGGGCACCCAGGAACTGAGGAATCACTCCTGGGCGAGGTGCAGGAAGATGCAAATTCAGCAAACGCCACGTAATGCTTTGGCACAAACAAGACCCAGTGCCATGGGACCTGGCTGTAAACAACAGAGGGTGAGGTTCTCGAACTGAGATCAAGTCTGGTATTTGGGACTTGGGAGGCAAGTTGTCTTCTGAGAGGGTCCAGACTCTCAAAGGGATCCACCATTCCAACAAGGTTAGGAGCTGCAGGTAACAGAAACAACCCTGGCGCTGCAGCTGCACGAGTCCCTGTGAAATTACTTCCATTTCACCGTTGTGAAACCGAGGGCAGTCGGGCCTGAGGCCCCTCTGGATTCTCACTGCCCAGAGTCCTTGCTCATGTGTGTGGAATGAACAAACTGCACAATAGCCATTTCTCCTTTTTCATCACTTGTCAAAATCCAGGTTAATCCCTCCTCCTTCAGGAAGCCTTCCCTGACCACTCCTCCAGCCCGTCTATACTGGATTAGGTGCCACCTCTGAATTATAAAGGCTCCAGCTTCCCTCTTTCCCAGCTCTGAGCAGCCTATGAAGCAACCAAGTGCCCTTTGAGAATAGTACAAAGGGGAGGTCATGGTTAAGAGGCAGGGGCAATTCATTCAAATCAGTCTGTGCCTCAGTTTCTCATCTGTGAACTGGAACATGTCCCATCACTGTGAGAAGCAATGGGTCACTGTAGGGCCTCAGGATGTCGGTGCTGGCCAGTGACACAGGTCACATGCAACTGTCCCCCACCCCCCTCACCCCCGCGCTCCGAAGGAAGCAAGCGATGATGACTGGGGTTCACTCACTGAGAATGTTCTGTGGGCGGACCCTGACCTGGTGGGGAAGGATCCCACTCCAGTGCTGGCTCCCGGCAAGCCTGAGCCCCTCTCCTATCTGGAGCCCTGGGGTCCTGAGCAGCGTTTTCTGCTCACGTCCCCTGAGAAGCTGCTGAAAGCTATGCATTCTCTCCTCAGCAAAACTGACAGAGGCCCGGCCGCAGAGAGCTCCATGGCTTTCAAGGGCCCCTTTCAGGCTGGTCCTCGGACTGCCCATCCTCATGTTAGGCAGCCCTGATCTGTGTAAAATCCAAGCAATCCCATTCACATATAATTTTCTGTGTACACACAGATGAAAACTCAAATACCAGCACTGAAGGGCAATTATCACACCTCCTGACTCAATGCTGTTTGGGGAAAAAAAACGATCACATTTGCTGAAATCCAAGATACCAGCCATTCTAAGCACATTGTTATACACCACTAAAAGGAAGAAAGACTGCTGACAATAAGTAAGACACCATCAAGTGCAGAGGCCAAGTATGAAATAAGAGTTTTATAAACAATGAAATAGAGAATTATTGGGAGGAATGCAATGGCCCGGGGGGTCTGAGAAACAGAGAAAAACCAAGGGCCTGGGCCAGCTCTAAGGTGCTTTCTTCACAGATCACAGACTGGAGTACGTCCCAGAGGCCAACGGAGATCCTCCCTTCTCCCCTCCCAAACAGCACTTCATCTTAGTATCTGACCTTCTCTATGTCCCTGGCCACCACCAAGCACAAGATCAAACTGGCAGGCAGTAGGTAGGAGCCTGGGGAAGACTCAAATGAACATACTTGGAATCCCAGCTCTGCCATGTACTAGCCATGTGACCTTACACAAGACATCCAACCTCTGGGCGCTCCGGTGGCTCATCTATAAAAAGGAAACTTGCCCTAACCGGTTTGGCTCAGTGGATAGAACGTCAGCCTGCGGACTCAAAGGTCCCAGGTTCAATTCTGGTCACGAGCATGTACCTTGGCTGCAGGCACATACCCAGTGGGAATTGTGCCGGAGGCAGCTGATTGATGTTTCTCTCTCATCAATGTTTCTAACTCTCTATTCCTCTCCCTTCCACTCTTTAAAAAAATCAATCAATTATATTTTTTTAAAAAAGGAAACTCTCCCTATCCCAACAGGTGGACATCACCACATAACGCATGGCATCATGACAATGGCAGCTAACACCTGTTAGTAGTACTATGTGCCTAGTACTGCGCTAAGGCTCAATTATAAAGATAGGTGTTAATGACTTCCATTTAGAAATGAGCAAAGGATAGCACAGAGAGGTTAAGTAATTTTTACAAGTTACACAGTGGTAGAAGCTATTCTGATTCCTAACCCAAAGCCCTGACTTGTTGGATTAAAGTAAATGTCCAAAGCCCATCTATTCTGAGGAGATGACTCCCAAGTACCTCCTATATTCTCCCGTTGCTGACCCCCATGGGGAAGGCAAGAGCACTTCCCGCCTCCAGACTCACCAGCAGGCAGTGCACATACTCCGGGCCTCCAACCAGCGTGGTGAAGGTTCCCAGCTGTTCCGCCAGGGCCAAGAGGACCTCATCCTCATCGTAGATGGTGTCTGTGGGACCAAAACAGACTCTGTTCCACTCCCATCTGAAGTTTGACTCCAGCCCTAAGAAGCCAAGCTGAGAACACACAGCCTCACACTGCTTCTCAAACTATGGGCACCCACTGCCCCCACCCTCCACCTGGGTTGGCACAGAGATCAGGGTATGGGCCTGGGTCGGATGACAGGGCACATGCCCAGGTTTCGGGCTTGATCCCCAATGGAGGGCATACAAGAGGCAGCCCACTGATAATTCTCATCATTGATGTTTCTTTCCCTCTCCCTTCCTTTGTGAAATCAATAAAATAAAAATATTAAAAAAAAAGTCTTATAAAAAGAAAATGCTCTGTCCTGATGCTAAACCTGAAAGTCATTCTCCTCCAGCTCCATCCTATCTTACCTGAGGTGGTGGGAACTGCTGTATCCTTAGCATCTTTGCTAGCACCCTAACTTCCTGAGTTTAAACCAGGCCTAAGGCAATCCAGCCGGACTACATTTCCCAGGCTCCCCGTGGACATGTGACTATACTCTGAACAATGGGGTAGGAGTGGAAATGGTGGGTTCCAGCTCTGAAAAGCCTCCTTACTAAACCCTCTCATGCCCCCATATTGTAGGGCTCCTCCTCTTTTCTGTACTTGAACGTCAGGCCTAACGGCAGATGTCAAGCTACTCTTCTCTGTCTCGGGGAACCTGAATTCCTAGGTCTCTGCAACAAAACCAGGGAGTGCTTTCAGGGCAAACCTGAGATTTCTTAGCTGATTTTCACTAGTGTTTACCTGAGTCCAAGTCTTTAAGTGGCAGGTTACTTGACAGCTCCACAACAGACTTGCATGTGACTTGACTCACCATGGAGTCAACCCATGTCTCACAAATTATGGCCAAAATTTACCAACACTGGTCTCTTTAACACAATGGGGATATTAGATGATAATTTTCCCCTCCTAATGCCAATTCTGAACATTCTGTGGAAGCTCAAGGGCTATCTTTTTCTGTCTGAAACAGTATGAGCTTTTCTGAAAGACAGTGTATCTGCCATTTATTATTTTGAACATTTTTGCCATTTCTTGAAGCCCAAAGTGAAGAAAATCTGATGTCATTTGGGATTACAGAAGCCCAAAGAAACCTTTTCCTTGAATTGTGTGACTCTACAATGTAATAAAGATAACACATACATTAAAACTCCCTGAATCTTCACAATGACCCCCATTTGTCTGACATGATTATTTCCATTTTACAGATGAAGCAATGAAGGCCACTGAGGCGAGGACTGAATGCAGACAGCCTGGTCCCGGCATCTCTACTCTTGGCTGCTGTCTCCCAAGTTGATGTCCTGCCTCTGGCCTTCTTTCCCCCATCCCACCCCTCAATACAATTCTACTATCTATTGTCGGAGACCAAATATTGTTCTCACCAGGTGGATGTAACTGTTCTCACCAGGTGGATGTAACTGTTCTCACCAGGTGGATGTAACTGTTCTCACTAGGTGGATGTAACTGTTCTCACCAGGTGGATGTAACTGTTCTCACCAGGTGGATGTAACTGTTCTCACTAGGTGGATGTAACTGTTCTCACCAGGTGGATGTAACTGTTCTCACCAGGTGGATGTAACTGTTCTCACTAGGTGGATGTAACTGTTCTCACCAGGTGGATGTAACTGTTCTCACTAGGTGGATGTAACTGTTCTCACTAGGTGGATGTAATTGTTCTCACTAGGTGGATGTAAACGGAAGTCCAGAAGGCTGGCAAACCTTAACTGCTCTGAAAGGTCAGAGCAGATTACTCATTGTTTAGTTGAAACTATCTTGTTTAGTTGAGACTATCGGTTTGTATCATGTTAATTTCTGTTATTTCCTGCCTAAAGGCTAGGGGTGTGTCCTAAAGCCTTAATAAAAGGGAGAAAAAGGCCAAAGCAAATGGCAGTCCTTCCCACTAGAGGAAGGCTCCCGCCTGGCCCCCCAATATCGCCAAATTAATATTTCCTAGTCTCTCATTTCGTTTGCGTGCAGCCTCCTTCAGAACCCGAACCCTGACCCGGGAACCCTGAACCACGCGGGACGTGGAAAGAGGTTCCCACAATCTATAACCACTGCCCTGCCTTCATCTACTAGATTAAATCCAAATGACTACCTGGCATCCAAGGCCAGCACATTCCAGCCCATCATCATCCACCTGCCACTGTGGATCATGAGGTCCCAGCCTGCCTGCACGTGCTATTTCCTCCTGCCGGTTTCCTTCCACTGGCCTATTACAGAATTACCAGCAGCCCTTCATCCTCTCAGCGACCCTGTGTTAGGTCTGACTCTTACAGGTGAGGGAACTAGGGCAGGCAGGTGGAGTGGCTCCCCTAAGTTTATCCAGCAGGCTGGGGTTGGTGGCACCGCTGGGTTTCCAACCCAGGTCTCTCCAAATCTCTCTCTCTCTGCAACTATTTAACCCCTTGTTCTACTCTGTGCCACACTCCTGTCCCTCACTGCCTCAGAGGTCATTCCTATCTCAGCATTCCAAAGCTCTCAAGCCTCTCTAACAGTTCATCAGAGCAAGCCACCTGGTTCGGAGCCATCTGCTCTGTGACACGTGTGCAGATGCCGACTGTGGGACTGAGGCTTTAGTTGTGGTTTTGATTAGTATAGAGTTGTAATGGGAATCACGGGAAGAGAGGACTTACTAGTAATTGGTGTCAGAGATTGTCTTAAGAGCTGTGCCTACACCTTTGCTGACCAGAGTGCTCAGGACAGGCTCCTCCACATTTAAGCAGCACTTACCAAGTGCTGGGTACTGTTACCGGTGATCTATTTGATCATCCTGTCCGGGTACGCTATTATGCCCACTCCACACATGAAGAATCGGAGGCAGGCAGATGTGAAATACCATGCCTGAGGTCACTCAGCTAGAAGTGGTAGAGTTTGCATTTGAGCCCAGGTAGTCGGGATCTTGATGCATTAACCACGTGAGTTTGGAGCTAGCATGACTAGATAACATTCCGAGTCAGCTCCAGTGTGACCTTGGACAAACAGATCATCTCATCATGCCTCAGTTTCCTCATCCAAAAAGTGGGGCAATCTTACCTAATCATAGGAGTTGCCATGGGATTAACTCAGATAATGATGGTGACTTATATTTACTGAGCACAGGCGCCGGTCTGGGGACTCTAGGTCAGTGGTCGTCGGCAAACTCATTCATTAGTCAACAGAGCCAAATATCAACAGTACAACGATTGAAATTTCTTTTGAGAGCCAAATTTTTTAAACTTAAACTATACAGGCAGGTACACTGTTATTAACATAATTAGGGTACTCCTAAGCTGGCCTTTGCTAAAAACTTAAGGCCCAAAGAGCCCATGTGGCTCGTGCGCCACGTTTGCCAACCACTGCTCTAGGTGAATGAACTCAAACCTCTCAATAATAATCACTTATTGTATACCTGCCACAGTGCTTGGTATGTGGCAGGTATACAATAAGTATTAGTGATTATTATTACTATTATTATTATATGCTCATCCCCATTTTACACATAAAAACTATAGGGAGCCCAAGCCACAGGCTCTGTGGATAGGATAACAGTCCTTGGACTAAAGGGTCTCAGGTTTGATTATC
>PVJN01028141.1:0-27471 GCA_004026805.1 Lasiurus borealis | reverse complement strand
TAATAGCAGTTGATAAAGTGGAGAGATTTAGAGATGTTTGGCCGCAGAGGAGTGCCTATCTTCAAATGCATCAATAGTGTGTATCCCAATGTGTCTCCTTAGAGGTTCTATTGAAGAAATCTGTAATGACTGCATTTAGGGAAACTAAATGCACCACCCACCAATTCATATCCATAAATGGATTATGAGGTGGGGGAAAAATTTTTAAAAAATG
The DNA here is from genome assembly GCA_004026805.1 of Lasiurus borealis. NCBI lineage: Eukaryota > Metazoa > Chordata > Mammalia > Chiroptera > Vespertilionidae > Lasiurus > Lasiurus borealis. The sequence goes on along the minus strand of PVJN01028141.1, from coordinate 27,257 downwards.
TATCCAGGCAGGTATTAAATTATTTGAATTAGATTCCTATCTAACATAAGACTCTAATGGCTAAATCTAGCTTCCTTTCAGAAATGAGTAGACAATGGTCACAATTTCATCTCAAACATATCTTTAAAAGTTATTGATTACAGTAACATCCTTTAAAATGGTCTCTAGAAAGGGTTATGTAATGAAAAACTGAATAGGTTTTTCTATTAGGTGAGGTTGGCACTGCGAACAAGATTTTGAGGTTGACTTCATCATGACTTTTACCTTGAATTCTGTGGAAATGCTGTCATAGAGATTGACTTTTAGAAGATGTGTTGAAGTTTTGTTTAATTGAAATTGCTGTTAACACTACCATTCCTCTAGCTAACAAACCTACATTAGTTTCAAAATCCCTTGTATAAAAATAATTTGGTTGATTTGGAAGACTACAGTTAGAGTATAAGGCCCCATGTCCTTACTACGTGTGCCATCAGAGACAGGAGGGACAGAATTGAATCCAGTTGGATCTCTTAATCTTGTAGATGTTACTTTTGCATTTGGAAAACATGATGCCTTCTTCTCCTGCTATAGCTCATTCAATTCCAGTGGGCTGTAATATAAACACTGACCAGATGAATGAATCAGGGCTGTCCAAAATATTTTCAATTGTATATACTTTTGTCTTGTTAGGAACTAATTCCCCCTCCCCCCCCCACAATAGAATATAGATGCCCTACAAAGATAGTCCAGGTCATGATTCTACTACCAAATCCTCATATATAATACATTTTTTGTCTTCTTTTGCTTGTTTTCATTCTCCTTTCTTTCTTTCTCCTCCTCTCTCTTTTTTCTCCTCCTCTCTCTTTTTTCTCCTCCTCTTATTTTTAGCTAATATTTATATGGTACTTACTATATATCAGACACTCTACTCAGCCCCTTACTCTTACTAACTTATTTAATCTTCAGAGCAGACAATGAATAGGAATATTTGCAGATGAAGAAACAGAGGCACAAAGAGGCTAAGTGTCCCAGCCCAGATCATACAACTAGTCAGTGGTAGAGCTGTGGTTTAAACTTAGTCTAGTTCCAAGTCTGTGCTCATGACTATTATTTTTTAAAAGACTGAACTCTGTGTTTAATTTTCTCCACAGGAAAATCCCGTAAATATTTTGACTTATAGCTGGTATCAGAGAGAAAATCTTTGTGTAGCTGTAGACCCTGAAGAAATGCCTGTGTGGCTATCCTGATTCTCATTTTAGAACATTTAAAAAAATCAATTTAGTGTGTTCTTTTAGAGTTTGACTTCTTTTGCATCTTTGCATATATGACTGGGTATGGTTATCTGTGAGAAGCCCTAAAAATATGTGCACAGAAACTGAGAATTACTACGTAAAATTATTTTTAATCTGAACTCCTGGTCTCTGATATTGACTGAAAACCTGTTTGGCTCCTTGATAATCTCAGGCTTTTCTAACTTAATTTTAAGGCTATATCTGTAATTTAGAAACCTTAAAATTTGTATTTTCATGAAACCCACAAAGGTGTTTACACCAGACTGGTTTACACCAGTCTCTCTGTTGTCTACTAATGATTTGGTGTGCTTAGTGAATTAAAACAAACAACACTTACAATTTACAAAGAATTTCTGATTTGGAATACCTGGCTTTGTCACTGTTGGATCATTTAAATATTTTCTTAAGGAAATAAATATTCTGGGAACCATGTTTTAAAACTTTTGTATTTGGAATATGCTTAAAAACAAAACATTGCACTTAAATTTTACTTTATTTTTGGAGACTAGATTTTTATGTAGTCCAAAGTCTTACCTGAGAGAGAACAAAGAGTATTAAAGAAAACATAAAGGAAGTACTTGGATCAGTATAATTAGGAACCCCAAATATGTCCTTGTAGATTACAGTACCTAAGATACATGGTAATGTCCTTCCCTTTAATTAGTATTTTACTTGCATTAAGGCCCTAAATCACCACAGATCACAATAAACATAAAAGAAGAAACAAAGAAATCTGTATTTTGAGAACAAACACCAGAACTTTTAGGGGAAAAAAATTATTTTTCTATTATAGTTGACATTTCATATTATTTTACATTAGTTGCATGTGTACACATAGTGGTTAGACAGTTATTTAATTTATAAAGTGACCCCTCCCCCCATGAGTCTAGAACCCACCTGGCACAATACTCAGTAAAAACAGAACTTTTTTATTCCACTGGGGAAGAGGAAAGACAGTCCGAGTCTGGAACGAGGCGTGCTCTAGAGATTCTAACGGAAGTTGAGGTGTGGTTATTAGTGAGAGTGTGTCGAGAGCTCACACTGAAGAAGGTGACCCACAGAGCTGTACAGTGTGCATAGGTAACATGCCATATGCTTTTTTTATAAGTCTCACCTGGGTGGGGAGATGTCCGTTGATAACAATCCAATGGCAATTCTTTACAAGCCAAGTGTTACTGATCCAGTTTGGTTGGCTGTGCTTAGCTTCTTTAAACCTGCACAGTTTCAGTTGAGTAAAGCATGATTCACTCCCTGCCCTGTGGGGTATAAACCAGCTCTTGTGGTTTGGTCTGGAAGTGGCCCTAGCCACCGTGAATGGAGGGCAGTGGGATTGGCACCTGGGATTAGAGTGGCAGTTTCTGACGTGACTTTCAGAAGGAATTGAATCTTTACAGGCATCCAAAAGTCACTTGGTTACACGTGACTTGTGTTGTATTTTGCGTGTTTGGGCTCCCCGTCCTTGTACTGAAGTAAAATAGACATCCTCTTGATTTCTTGACTGGCAGTGCCCCTGACCATGAAGGACAGTGTTCTATATGTAGGTATCTTTCCCAGGAGACCACGTGGCAACACTTGAGGGCTGATTATGAGTTAGGGCTTCCTGAGTCTTAAAGTACAAAAGGGCTGGTTGTCTGGGGGCTCTGCATATAGGATGGAGTTGTTTTGGGAACACATAGAGTGTAGGAATGCAACGTGACTAGATTCATTTGAACCCAGATGTTCAGAACTTGTGGTCATTGTAATATGGCTTTTTACCTTATATCTACAAATACCAGCAAACAAATTAATTGGGTAAATAAAACAGGAGTAAGGGAAGATGTTTAATCCATTAAATAAAATAAACTGTTTTTATTTAGAATCACCTATTTTTTTAAGCAATAAAAAAACTGCAAATAAATCACCAAAATGAGGATCTTGAAGGACATGTATTTAGCAAATATTTATAGTCTGTACAGTTATACCTGTTTCTAAGTAATTCCTACTTTTTATTAGTCCATGTCACATTACCGTCAATTAGTATGAATTAGTAAACATTTTCTCTATTTTAATTGATATCTGCATGTCCAGTGATTTTGTATATTTGGGGCAACTTTCTATATTAAAACTTAAAAAGACAATTTTTAAAAATCCTTAATAATAACAATTATTATTATTAATTTGAGAGGGAGAGAGAGGAAGAGAGAGAGAAACACCTATTGAGAGAGAAACATTGACCCGGGAATGAACCTGCAACCTGGGAATGTGTCCTGACTAGGAATCAAACCCACAACCTTTTTGGTGTACAGGAGGATGCTCCAACCAGGGATTAAAAGGGCAATTTTTGCATTATAGGAAAGAAACTTATGTTAGTATTTATTTAATAGCAATATTTCCCATATAAATGTTTGGTTATTTGTATTCAGCTTTTTCAGAAGCATTTCAGTTGCATAAATTGAGTACACTTTGTGTTCTTTATGCATCCATTCCCAGTTCCAAGTCAGGGATTATATAGTGTGTGTCCAAGGTCATCAAGAAATGAATTCATGCAACTATTCTTCAATCTTAAACCTGCTTCTGAATAGCTCTGTGGTCCTGGGGTCTGTCTGCCTGAGGATACCGATTACCTTCTAGATTTATCCTGGCGTTAGTCTTTTTTTGCACTCAGTGATTTGTGTGAGTGTGGATGTAAATGTTTATGTATTAATGTGCATGCCCAAGTAAAAATTATATGGAGAGCTTTGCATGCCACACTTGTTTATGAATTGTTTATTTATTTTTCTAGCCGTAGTTTTATTTTAAAAGTGGAAATTTAAAGCGAAAGTGTTTGTGTTAATGAGGAGTGAGTGCTTGGGTTTCAAGAAGAGGAAAAGCTTATATTTTAAGACTTAAAATAAAACATATTGTTATGGGCTATGAATAACTTGGAAGTAGTGCTAACTCATGTGGAAATCTTGGTCGAATGAAATCCTTGGGCAGAAAGGTAATGAACGGAAAACAAATTATTTTACACATCCATATAGGGCAAATGTTTAACAAATTGTCAGCAGCATAATTAGTACATTGCATTGAAAGGAGACTTCATGAGTCTTAGCCTGTGGAATGTTATGGTGCTATAGGAGACAAGTTGGGGCTTTTTATTTCAATAAGACAATTTGCGTTGTATGAAGTGACAGTATATTTTCACTGTTAAAAATCTATTTAAGAATTAAGACAATTGGGAATTTTAACACTACTGAATGTTTGATATTAAGGGATTATTAGTACATACTTTTCAGAAGTGAAAATGGCATTATAGTTATATTTTTTGAAAAGGGAATAACATTTAAAGGTACATTCTGAAATTTTTACAGCTATGATACGGTGACTGGGGTTTTCTTTAACATAATATGGAAGGGGGAAGTGGGTGTCCTAGTCCATTCAGGCTGTGGTAACAAATGAGCATAGAAGCTTATAAGCAGCAGAAATGTACTGCTTATGGCTCTAGAGCCTGGAAGTCTGAGGTCAGGTTGCTGGCATGGTCAGGTGAGGGCCCTCTTCCTGGCTGCAGACTTGCACCCTCACATGGCAGAAAAGGTTGCGCATCCCTCTGGAGCCTCTTTGATTTAAGGGCACCAATCCCACTCCTGAGAGTTCTTCCTGCATGCCTGAAGCATCTCCCAAAGGCCCATCGTCTCATACTACCATCCTTGGGGTTAGGATTTCAACATGAGTTGGGAGGCAGACACAATTATTCAATCCATAGAACTGGGATTGAGGTGTAGATGAAACCCATGGGTTGAAGCTGAGTAGTTTCAGGTTATATGTTTGACCTTTTCAAAAATAAAAGGTTTAAAAAGGGAAAAGGCACACAGAGAGACACAAAACTTATACAAGTGAAAATACATCAGTATTTTGATAAAGATAGTTAAGGAGGGTTTCAAGGCAAGGAGGTACCTAAAAATATCAGTGGTTTGATTGCATTGCAATTATATATAGCTATATACAGCTACATGATTTTAAAACCCAATAATATTATAGTTTTATTTTAATTGAGATAAGCTTGTACTTAAGTGAAAGAAAAAAAAAGAATACTAGCAGTTTTAGCAACAGATTTTAATTCAGCAAACATCTTTTTAAAGCCCGTCTGTGTCAGGTACTGTAGAGATTGTTGGAAATTCAAAGAACACAGATACGGGCCTCTTGCTAAGGTAGCTGGTGAGATTTTTACACCTTGTTTCCAGGATCATGTAATAAAAGCCCTAGTAGAGTCACACAAGAACATGGAGGTTGGAATGATTTGATTCTACATTTGGGGTGGGGGAGCAGTAAAGAGCATGTTAGAGAAGACTGTGCAGGAGGCTGGTGTCTGATCTGGGCCTCAAAGGATGACTAGGGTTTTTCTAGGCTGAGAAGACGGGAAAGCCATTGCAGACACTGAAAACAGCAGGGTCAATAGCACGAAGGTGTGAAAATGCGTTCAGCCAATGGTGATAGTTTGAGTGAGTGTGCAGTGCCAGTAAAAGAACATGAAAGTAAATCCAAAATGTGCATTCTGCCCCCTGCATGGGGAGCAGCATCCCTGAGACCTGTTAGCCTGGATCTCAGGGCCACAGCAAGAAGCTTCTGAGCAGAAGTGGACTTGTACCAAGAAGTAAATGAAATCTGAATTCCAGGTCCTCTCCCCTTTGCAGCTATTTACAAAGTTCTGGGAAGGGCCCTGGACATTTTCAGATAGTTATGCTTTATTTTCTAGTCATTTCATTCTTAACAGATTCAATAGTCCAGGCTTCTGAATAGCCCATGCTTCTGAGCATCTTCTAGGAGGGTCTCTGCTTAATTTTTTTTCTTCCTGAGAAGAACATACTATTGTCCTTATAGATCAGTCACAGATTACTAAGCATAAGCTTTTACCAAGCAAATGAAATGTGATAAATAATTTGGTAGCAACACAGGAGGGGAAGGAACCCACACCTCCTCCTTGGAGGTTCCCTGGGTAGATCCTACTGGTCCTGCTGAGAAGCTTTGCTAAGTTTGGCCCTGTCCAAAGCTGACTGGCTGGCATGCTGTCCTTTGTGTCCTCCATCTTGCACTATTGCTTTGGAATTCTGATCTCTGTTCTCACTTTTCTTTTCTCCTCTCTGACCTGAAGCCGCCTCCTGATAGACCAGCTGTGTGTGGCTGGATGCAAAGCCAGTTCCAATGTCACTGGGAGGGAGCACATGAATTGGGTGCATCCATTTCTTGGCTACTTTCTCCAGATGGCCAGTGATATTTCTGTTTATATTGAACAGACACACACTTAGTTTTGCATTTCTTCCTTTAATGTATTTGCATCATAGTCCTGGAAATACCAGGTCAACATATTACATTAAAAATATGGAGTATGACTTGTGTGGGAAAAGTCTAACATAGGCCCAGAACATCTTATTGAGCCAGAAAGTAAGGGGGATGGTCAAAGAATAAAAGGACTGCAGAGCCTGCTTGATGGGCTCCCACTGGCCAAACTGGGAGGTTTTGGACATCAAAATGAATATAGTAATGTAATCATTTTAGTAAAATAAGAATCCATAAATCCATACAAATATAATAAATAAGTAGGAGGAGCAAAAGCTCATATTTAGAAGGGCAAATCATGAATGTATACTAAGACTAATGAGGAAAATTTGGTGAAGAACAGGTTTATATAATTTCAAAGTAACTCCCCAACTTTGGCGCTATGGTTGAAATATTCTGGTCATGGGTTGACTATTTTGACTAGAGATTATTCTTCATCCATATTTTTACCAGCATCTATGTCCTGTGAAAAATGACACAAACTATAAATTAGAAAGGCAAACATAATAAATTTATAGTAGAGAAATTGGGATTATGTCACTTTAACCAAATGATCCAAGTTAATATTGCCAGTACAGAGACAAACCAACATCACATGCCTTAAGATGCACTGAAAATACAAAATGATCTCTATGTTCTAAAAAAAGAATTACCAAATCTAAAGATAAAAAATGGAGGGCCATTCTATATAAGAATTGGCCATAATCTTCAAAACCGTTAAAATTAAGATGACAACTGCCGAGGAAGGCCAGGTGAGGGCTGGGTCTATAGGAATGGAAAACTTGGAAGGGTTGTGAGAACTTCCAGCTTCCTCCAGAGGTTTCCAAATCAGTTTTCTGAATTTATTTTCAAATGAAGTGGTGTCGTAGAGAAGATCCTTTTAATTGACATTACAGAGAACTGTTACAAGTTAGATCTCTTCCCATAGTATGTGTGTGTATGGGGAATAGCAGATAGGAAATTCCGTTGTGAATGGTAGCCTTTTTCTATCTCTATTCTGTCAAGACCCGTATTTATTGAGCTCTTATTATCTAAATCGTTTTTCAAATTCCACCATAATGGAGCGGAGACAAAGCTAGGATGACTAAGATCCACAAATGATTATATGGAAACAGTCCATCCAAGTGTTATAAGTTGTCAGAATTGGTTGGAATGTTCTGGTCATGGGTTGCCATTTTGACTAGAATTTACTCAACATCCATGAGTTTGCCAGCATCTATAGAAAATGATGCAAACTCTTGAATTTTTCCATTAGGAAGCTCAGCCTCCATTTCATCTCATACCACCTTTTGCTGACCTCCTCTGAGGGCTGCTGAACAGTGATGATCTAGAGAAAGATAAAAAAAGTCTGTCCACCAACCACCAAATAAAGTCTCTGTCACAGAGGGAGGCCTTTGACGAATCAGGCTTTCCATTTTTGATGCACAATATGTAGTGCCATGTTAAATACCAGCGTAGGTAATGTTAGCGCACAGCTATAATGTTTTGACAGCTGGTTAAATGGTTTATGGCTGTGGTTTTTAGGATTTAATCTAAATAAAACATTTTAGGCTAATTCTGACAAATGTACAAATACTAGTCTAAGAATATCTGTATACTTAGAATTGGATTGCTTTTGTACCTTAGTGGATTCGTGTATATTTGATCATATGGAATTGCTTTATTTCTCTTCATAGAAGTATTTTATGTTAACCACGAAACTAGGAACCACTTCATTTGACTTTTTTGGTAGTTATGGCATAGATGATGGGTATGACTTTATTTCTGCAAAAATGAGTGAAGTTAAAGAAGGGTGTGGCGGTCTTACCAAGAGTTGAGCCACCTGCCCCTGAAGGATTATTTTTCTATGCCCTTTTGTCCTTTTTTTTTTCTCTTTGTAGTTTGCTTTTCAAGTCCACATGACTTTTGACTTTGCCTTTACATTTAATTCCTCTTTCCTGTAAGTACTTGTCTCCACAAGGTTTTTTCCATAAAAGTGTTTGCTGGTCAAAGTTCACTTTTTAACACTGTATGAATGAGACTTTTCTAAGATCATGTTGTACCCACCACTAAGAACGTGAGGTACCAAATCCAAACATCAGTCAGTTGCCCTTTTGTATTATTGAGTGTGAAGGAGAGGGATTGCAAAGTACTGGGGGAAAATGACTGTCCATATTGAAGACCTCTGCTTACTCACCCTTGTGAGCTGTCGTACATTCAGGGTCGCTGGCACTGCCGCATGCTATGTAGAAGGGGGATTGTGATACTTGTGCAAAGCTTGCGATGGTAATAATGAAATGCTTTTAGAATAAGCAGAAATAGGGACATTTTCTTACTCAAATTTAACAAAATCTTTAGATGGTAATCGACGAACTGAAGGTGTTTGTGTCTTTCTTGTTGGCTAGTTCCTTCTTCGGCTGCAAAGGGACATTTCACACGCAGGCAGCTACATGACCGGCCACAGCCTCTTCTTTCTCCTACCCACCCCCCCTTCCCACTTAAGGTTTCTTTTAGTTTTTGCAAAGCAGCCATATGAGAGGAATAAAATAATTTTGAAGAGCATTATATGGTGGGAATTTTGACAATGAGTGGAAGATGGTAATTACTCTCTTCCATTAGACTCGGTGGCTTTGGACAGATAAGCTGTATTGAAACGTGTGACCAGGGCATGGGATCATGGATTGTCTTTCACTGTTGTCATGGCGACAGTGATGCAGGTGGCCTATAACTGCCGGGCTGTCAGATCTTATACATCAAACTGGTGCTAAGTGAAAATATGTTAGAGGCATTGAGGAAGAAATTGCCAGCAGTGTTTATAGGATCAGCTGGAGAAAAGCTAGCCTTGTTGAAGAAAAGATTTCCGTTAAAAGTGCTGGGTGATACTGCAGAAGCCAGAGTTTTAACTTTTTATTAATAAGATGAAAGTGGATTATTAAAAGAAAACATGCTTTCTGGATGTTGCACTGCCGTCTGCATACAGATAATTAACACGAGGCCTTTCTGTTTCCCTCTTGAGCTAATGTGATGATGTAGTGCTTTAGAAGAGGCAAGAAGACGCTGCTTTGCTTGGGGGCCAGGGAACCAGTTCTGTGGGAGGTCTGAGTCCTTTTCCAAGAGAGCCTCCGTGAATTTTAGTAAGAAGTGCTGAGAAATCATTGTAGAAATCCAGGACACTGCTTTAAGTAGTACATGGAGTACAGAGTCATACTCTGTTATGCAGATTGGACTAAATCTACTGAAATGGTAGGAGAATGCATTCAAATCTGGAGAGGCTCCTCTCTGTCAAGCATAGTTACCACACCTTTCCTTTTTTTTTCTCCCTTCTTTTCTCAGTGTCTTCTGTCTCTCCTTAAAAGTGTATAAATGCTTTGATTGGAAACCCTTAAATGCAAAGCAGCAATGGGTATAACCTGTGTGTGTGTGTGTGTGTGTGTGTGTGTGTGTGTGTGTGTGTGTGTGTGTATGAATTAGGTTAGGGTTAGTTGAGGGGTGGGAGAGGGGAAAGGTATATGAAATGTTTCTCCAGAATTAGCATAGCCCAGAATAGCATTTGTACTATATGTGATTTGGGTTTAAAGAAAAGATACTGGCTGTTGCCTTTTAAGTTCTTATAAACTAGGATCATTGACTTGCAATGGTAGTTCCCACTAGATTTTGTTTTGTTTAATTTCTATTTTCTCTTTGAGACTTCTCTGTTTTCAGAATAGTTTTTTGCTCACCCTGCCATTTTTTTTCTTTTATCATTCTGATTGAAGGCTTTCTTCTTTACCTATAGAAGTATTTTTCAATCCATAGTCTCAGACTCTAAATAAAAGGAGTTATTAGGCAGAATAGATAGAGTCTGGTCACTTGTCAGTCTCAGAAAAATAATTTAAACAATTAAGATGAGGAAGATTTATACATTGAAAGGACTCAAAAGTGATGGTTCTTCAGTGTTAAGCCAAGTTGCCAATTGAAAACTAGACTCAGCTTTAGTCTTCATGTTAATGCCAATATGTCTTCATCATTTAGTTTATGTGCTGAATGGAAATTTTAATCCTCCATTCAATAATAATCATAAAATTCTCCACTTCTTTTTGTTTGTTTTCATAAAGACACCACCTCTTTTAAACCTAACTCCTTGATGAATAGTTTTCATTCTAGAAATCATTCTCAGGATTTTGCTAAGCCTTGTCTACTTTAGGTCCAAAAAGAAAAATAATGGGTTGTTTTTAAGCTGTGATTGCTGATCAGTAAATCTTAAATGGCCCCAGTGATTACGGTACTGATGATTAGGAAAAGGGTGAACATCGAGATGAAATATTAGTGTGATCAGTCTCCATGTACCACCAAACTAGTTTGTTAACGTAAGATTTCAAATTCAGGTACTCTGCAGCTGCTCAGAAGTACCAGTTCTTTGCTTTGTTCTGTTTTGGACAAATAAACCAGAAGATTCTTCTCCACTCACAGCTCACTCGTATGTGGATAAGCCCATGCACATAGGAGTGTAAACTTCTGTTGGGTTGATATGACTAAGACTAGTGCATATAGCAATTGCTACGTGTATTAGGTAAGGAAATTTACTCTAGAGAGCCATAAATGCATTGACCAGAACTAGAAACGACTTATGACAGTCAGGAGATGTTAGAAGGAAAAGAATATATCTGGACTATCCAGGGCTGAATAGATTTATCCAACCTATCTTTGCCTGTAAGCAGGAAATGTCTAATCAAGAGAATGATTTTTAGAAACATCAGGAAATGGAAAATTAATTTGAGCTTCCTCTTCCCCAATTTTCTACATGTCTCAGGAGGGTTTCTTTTTAAGAAAAATCAGTTTTTACAAAGAAATATTCTGAAAGAAAGATGACAAGTGATTCACTCATTTTAGGATAATTGTCCCTAGTGGAATAGCATAAAGCAGAGTAATGGGATTATTAGGAAGGAGTCCTAAAAGTAGGATTAGGAGCACTGACGTGGAATAAACATGCTAGCTCATTTAAAACCTTTTTTGCATTTGTAAAACGATAGCCGCCTCATATTCAGTTATACTTTTTTCAAGGACAGAAATGTCTTCCTAATTTTTCGTTGGGTGTTTGCCCACCAGGATGGCAAGATTTCAGCATCAGCAGGACAGCATGCCCGTCACTTTGATGTGTCATGGATGTATTGACCAGACTGTAGAACAGGGTATCATTTCCCCCTCCATATTTCCTATAAGTACCTTCTTGGAGTTATATGCTCATTAGTAATTTGTCAGTTAAGCTATTTAAGTAGGCAGCTGTTGGTCGCACTGTATCAATACTAGGCTTTGTAAACAAGAAAAGTAGATGAGATCTAACTTGAAAATGCCCTGTAGAGAATAGCCCTGTGTTCTCAGACAGAGGAGGACTGACCTGTTCAGCCTTCTCATGGTTAATTCCTATCAGTCATCCCACAAGGTACTGAGAAGTTCAGTAGGGACCCTTGACACCTTGTCTGCACTTAGCTTAGCTCTGAAAAAGTAGAGCAGGTGATGTGGACTGGAGGAGAATTTGAAATGGAGTGTTAGGCTTAGACCATGATCACGTAATGTCACTGGTTAAATCTAGTATCACGATTATTTTGATCACTATTTCAAATGGCTTTTCCTCAAGTTAAAAATAAATGTCTTATCCAAAAATGTGAATGAGCAGAAAAGTGTTTTTATTTCATGCAGCATCGTTTTCATGATAGGCTGCAAATAAGGCCTAGATGAGGAAGTGGTTTGCTGGTGGTGGTGGCTTGGAAGGGCCCTCAGAATGAAGATCCTGGAATCTATCCTCTGAGCAGGGAATCCCAGTGAAAATACCAGGGCTATGCCTTGTTCTCAGATAGGCACTCTGCATCCTCTGCACCCATTCAGAAAGTTTGGAGAGAAAAGGTGAAAAGGGTTTAAATTAATATCCCAGATGAATCAGTCAACAAAACAACAAGAAAGCCCACTGCATGGCAAAACATTTGCCAATTTTATCTCTGATAAGGGCCTAATCTCCAAAGTTTATAGGGAATTCAGGTATCTTAACAAAAGGAAGATAAGCAATCCAACTAAAAAATGGGCGAAGGATTTAAATAGATACTTTTCAAAGTGGAGATACTGAAGGCCAAGAGACATATGAAAAAATGCTCAAAGTCACTAGTCATCCGAGAAATGCAAATCAAAAGGACAATGAGATATCATCTCACATCTGTCATCAACAGATCAACAAACGACAAATGCTGACGAGGATGTAGAGAAAAAGGAACCCTCATGCACTGCTGGTAGGAATGCAGACTGGTGCAGCCACTGTGGAGAATAGTATGGAGCTTCCTAAAAAAAAGTAAAAATGGAAACTCCCATTTGACCCAGTAATTCCACTTCTAGGATATATTCCAAGAAATAAAAAATACCAATCAGAAAGGATATATGCATCCCTATGTTCATAGCAGCACAATTCATTATAGCTAAGATTTGGAAACGGCCTAAGTGCCCATTAGCAGATGAGTGGATTAAAAAACAGTGGTACTTTTGCTAAAAGTCACAATGGAATACTAGCTGTCATAAAAAAGGGGAATTCTTACCATTTGCAACAACATGGATGGACATGGAGAGCATTATGCTAAGTGAAATAAGCCGGTCAGAAAAAGATACATGTCATATAATCTCACTCATTGTGGAATATAAACAACATAAATTGAAGAATATAAATAGACCCAAAGACAGAGAAGCATCCAACACAGTCAAATTTGAGAGAAGGTAGAGGTGGGGAGTAAGAGATCAACCCAAAGGACTTGTATACATGCTTATAAATAAAACCAATGGAGACAGACACTAGGAGGGGTGAGGGCATATGCGGGGATGGGAGTGTGGGGGGGTGAATAAGGGTGGAGGTGTGGCCAGGGAGAAGTCAATGGGGGAAAAAGGAGACATGTAATACTATATGTAATACTTGAAACAATAAAGAATTTTTTAAAATCCCAGATGAAGGATAGTGTCACTAAGAGACTATTAAAACATAGGGTGTCCAAAAAATCCCGCTGTGATGATGGATTCCAAAACCATTCGTAGTTTCCACCAGAAGTCTTGTGTTGGCCAATTCCTTCCTTGGATGTCTGAGTGGGCCAGTCTTCCCTAATTGAAGTAATACTTGGAAATAGCATAGAAAATTGATAATTTTCTAGCAAAAACAAACAACAAAACAACAACACTTTGAATAATTATAAAGGCAATGCTTATTAAAATTCATTTTATTTTTAAAATTGAGTTATCAGTTGTTAAAGTATGCATACATTTTTGGGGTCACTCTGTATATATGTTAAAATATATGTACAATTTTAAATTCTTTTAACTGGTAAAAAAAGGTTTCATAACGTTGCCTTAATTCTCTTACTTAAAGGATTGTATTATTGGTTTTTAGTACTCATGAACATTTCTCTTTGAGAACAGAGTTACTAATATTTGTACAGCAGTGAATACTGTACCTTTACTGGGGGAAAAAGAGTGGAGACTGGCTTGTTGAGTCATTGTTTGAGTCATTTCCTGACCGATAGTATGGGCTGGCTTGTAAACCGAAGTTTGATCTGTGCTGTGGTGAGGCTAAGACTCCCTTCCTGATGTTCATGTGGTTGTAGCCAACACATTGAAGGTTCAACGAAAGGAACTGTGTCCAGGATCAGCTTTGAAGCCTGACTGTTCTGCAAAATCCAGGAGAGCCATGTTCTGAAGAGAACACAGAGTTCATCTCGTTCTGCTGTGTCTCGGATTTGTTGTGGCACGATTCACATAGGAAAACCATTTTCACATACTTTTAAAACAGTACTTCAGCCTGTTTTAAATCTTTCTATAAATTTGCACCTCCAATATGCTGGTTTAATCTCATACGAAACTGGAATTTCGGTTGCACAGAAGTTCAGCCCTCCCTCAGAATCAAAACAAACATAGACACAAACAGCAATAAAAAGAGTTTCAATTAATATCTTCAGAACATAAATGCCCATTAACATGCACCTAACAATCCTCTGCTGGTTGGCCACTTTAAATTATTCTTTATATTTTTAAAAATATTTTTTAATATATTTTTATTGATTTCAGAGAGGAAGGGAGAGAGGAGAGAGAGAGAGAGAGAGAGAGAGAGAGAGAGAGAGAGAGAGAGAGAGAGAGAGAGAGAGAAACAACAATAATAAGTGAGACTCATTGATTGGCTGCCTTCTGCACGCTCTCCATTGGGGATCCAGCCCTCAACCCAGGCATGTGCCCTTGACCAGAATCGAACCTGGGACCTTTCAGTTGGCAGGCCAAGGTTTTATTCACCAAGCCAAACTGTCTGGGACTATTGTTCTTTTTAAAAGAAAAATACAATATAGTTGAAAGCTGTGCCTTATAAACATATGGTGCTTCCTTGCATTATCTGAGATAAAGGGAAAAGCATGTCTTGCATTTTTAGATTAAACAGGTTTTAGCTAATCAAAAAATCTTTACTATTTGCATTCATGAGCTATATAGCATTGCGAGAGGGTCTTTGAAAATTTTGGGGGGATTATAAAATGTGATGAAAATTGTCAGTTGTATATTATCTTGCAGTTTTGCAAAAAGCATGTCATTGGGTTGTGCCCTGCCAATGGCTTCTGGTAGGGGAGCAAGCACTGGCCCCCAAGGCCTTCCTGACCAGTTGAGAAGCTGTGGACTTCCTGCAGTTACAACAAAGCTGGCAGAGGACCCCTGGCCAGAGGATAGGTTTGGTTATAAGCCACATTTCCTGTTTTGCTAAAGGTCACTTTTTCTGGATTTTACACTTGTCTTTCTGCATTTCAGCTTCTTCTTTCTCTCTTCCATCCTTTCTCTGGCCTTCATCCCCTATACTTTGTATAATGGGTGGTATCATAAGGCCATCGTCTGTGGACACAGAATGAGGGGGTGGGGGGACTGTGACGCACCAGGACAACAGTTGGGTGGGTAATAAGAAGCGGCAGGAACTGAGGATGCACACTCCAGCTCCACCACTGACTAGCTTTATGATCTTGGAAGATGTTACTGACTTACCAGCACCTCGCCCCCTTCCTTTCCACCCCCAATTCATAGTTTAAAGCCCCAACTCCCAATGTGATTATATTTGGAGATTGTACCTTTATGAAGACAATGAAAGTTAAATGAGGTCAAAGGGGTGGGGCCCTAATCCAGTATGACTGGTGTCGTAACAAGAGGAAGGGCACCAGGAGTGCCTGCCTGAGCAGAGACAAGGCCATGTGAGGACACAGAGAGGACATGCCATCAGCAAGCCAAGGAGAGAAGCCTCTGGAAAAACCACACCTGCTAGCACCTTGAACTTGGATTTCCAGTCTCCAGAACTGGGAGAAATAAATTTCTGTTGTTAAGCCTGTTCAGTCTGTGCTATTTTGTTATGGCAGCAACAGTGAACTAATACAGGAGAATTACAAAATATCTCTAGGCCTCAAGTTCCTCATCTATATTTAAGATGGAGTCAGAAGTCTGTCCTGTGTTTTAGGGTTGTAGTGTGAATGATACTGTGATTCAGTCTGCATAGTACCTCAGTGCATGCCATTGCATATATGAAGGAATTCAGGACCACCAGAACAAGCTAGTCTTCATTTTCTATTAGATCAGGCCTTTGCCGACTACTTAGCATTATAACAAACCAACACAAATCATTATGCATATATAAGGTGGGACAAAAGTAGGTTTGCAGTTGTTCGTATGGAAAAATAATGCAATAATTAAAATAACACAAGAACAAACTGTTTCACGTCCTCACAACTGTAAACCTTCGTTCACCTCACCCTTGATGTTTCAAGCTTCCCAACACATTTTGCTTGGCTGATGTTTTGTGGAAGACTCAGACTTAACAGATGATTTTTTCCCTAGTTCCAACACAGGTTATACTTCCTTCAAAAGTTGGTTGAGCTCTACACATTTTTGTGTTATTTTATTTGCAGTTGCTGGGCAATGGAGTAAGAGATCTGGTAAATGCCAAACAAATGATCAGCTGACCCAGCACATGGATTTGCATCTACTAATGCAGACTTTATTGTATACTAGCATCACATGTATCTGCAAAATAATGTGGTAATTTGAGTTTACCTAGCATCACTCGGGCCAAAGAACTGAAGATACTTTTAGTCTCTAGCCTCTACTTCTGCTGGTCTCAGGTTATCAGATATGATTCTCCCCAGCTGATAGCCAGGCAAGTTGAAGCACAAATATTTCTTCCTCACATGCCCAGGAGGTGTGGGTGGGAAAGACTGGCCTGGAGAGTCTCCTGGCTTCCTGTTCAGTGTTCCAGTGGGTTGCTCCCAATGTTATCTATGCAGTACATCTGTCCAAATATTAGTAATGAGTCTGTCTTTTCCCTTCTCAAAGAATAGAGCCTAGGGTTCTCTACCTCCAGGTTGTATAACACAATGCTCTTTATTAAGCTGGCAGTCAATAAATCAGATACTCTAACAAATAGTATTGAACACTTACTGTGTGCCACATCTTGGGTGGGTGGGGGGGTAAAGCTGTAGTAAGATGTGGGGCCCTTGAGTTGCTGATTGCCTAGTTGAGGAAAAGAGAGATGGGCAGCTGAGATTGTAATACACATGTGTATGTCTAATGCACATTTCTTTAAGGTAAGTTTAGTTTTCCCCAACTGTTCTGACAAGTAAGATAAGTATTCCCTTTGGAGGAAAGGTATTCTATAAGATCAGCTAAGAAGCTGAGCCAGAAGTGATTAAGAAGGTGTTCCAGTTACCTATTGCTGCTAGCAAACCGCATTACAACTTGGTGGCTGATCAGCCAGTGTGTCTCAGTGGTTGAGCCAGGAGGTCATGATTTGATTCCCGATCAGGGCATGTGGCCAGCGTTGTGGGCTCAATCCCCAGTTTGGCAGTAGCTGATCAATGATTCTCTCTTATCATTGATGTTTGTATCTCTCCCTTTCTCTCTGAAATCAATAAAAATATATTAAAACAAAAAGACTTGGTGGCTTACACCAACCACCATTCAGTTATATATGCAATTTTATTGATCATGAATTTGGACAGGACTCAGGTAGGTGATTCTTCTAGTTCATGCAGCATTGACTCTGGTCACACAGTGGTATTCAGTCAATGGATGGTCTTGTCTGGCTTTCCTCACCTGGCTGGTATCTTGGCAAGGATGCCTAGAAGGTTTATCTCCCCTGGCTCCACCTCTTCATAGAGACTGAGGGCCTCTCTCTGAGATTTCTCTAATAGGGTAATCAGATTTCTTACAGGGAGGCTTAGGGTTCCAAGAGAGCAAGGCCAAAGCTAGGCTTGAAAATGGCATAATGTTACACTATTGGTCATAAATGGTTACAGGCTGCATGTTCAAGAGGAAGGAAATAGGTTCACCTGTCAATGGAAGAAGAATCAAAGAATTTGTAGCCATTTTTAATCTGCCACAGATGGCATCTACCTCTGTTTTGCTGGGGATTTTAGATATATTTTTAATGCACCCAAGACTTAATTTCCAGTGCATTTTTTTTGACAGAATTGAAGCATCATGGGAATGTTTTGCCCCATTTTCATCTTTTTGTTCTACCTTCTTCATGTAAGGAATGATGAAATGTGGGAGAAAAAAATGAATAAAATTTGGTCTCTGTCATGGAGGAACTAACAGTTCGGTGGAGGACCATATGGATGTGAACAACTGTGGAACACAAAGCTTAACTAAAAAAAATCGAGGAAGGTACCACTAAAGGGTGAGTGGAGCTCTGAGTCAGCCAGGGAAATCACGGAGGGTTCCAAAGTGGAAGTGACCTTTGAGCTGAGCTTTGAGGAGGACGGTGGGCTCTACAGATGGGAGGGGTGGAGTGGGGATGGTGCCCAGGAGGAGGGGCAGAGAGAGTGAAGGGACAGAGCAGATGGTGTACTCTGCAAACAATGGCTGGGAGCCTGGAATGTGGGGGCTGCGGTCATCCAAGGGGCAGGGGTGTGGTGGTCATGGGAGGCGAGGCTGAGCAGATGGGTTGGGGACACGTGGACTTGCAGATTCTGAATCTGAATGCAGATTTGTTCTGAACCTAATCGCCATAGGAGGATTTGTGGCAGGGGAGTGCCAGGATCCAATTTCTGACTCTGAAGGCTATTTCTAATAGCAGGTTTGGGATGGATTGGAGGGATAGCAGACAAGAGCCGAGAAACCAGTTAGAGTTCAAGAAAGCAGTAGCTGGGAAATGGAATGGGAGAGAAAGGTTTTGAGTGTGATGTGTTGGAAGAGGGGGTCGAGGGACAACTTTTTCTGAATGCCTAACCGATGTCCGAACACTCTGCTTATATCCTTAACCTAAATTATTTCTCTCAAAAATCCATTTTCAGATGAGGTCCTTGAGGCTTGGGAGACATTTAAGAGCCTCTAGACATTGGATAGCTAGAAGTGAGCAGTCTTGAGATTCAAAGCCAAGCGTGTTTGGCTACAAAGCACCTTTGACTTTCCAGAAAACTTCATTGTCTCACCAGCTGAAAATTACTTATGACTAAGTGGATGGTTAAGCCAATAACAAAAGTAGAAAACACAGAATTTCACGTAAGGCTTTTAAAAATGCCCCCGAGTGTGTGTATGGTGGTGGGGGGGTTGTATGTATCAAGTACATATTTTCAACTTGAATATAGTTTTAAAACACAAAGTTTTTAGCTAGTTTCTTCAATTGACCAATTCTATAGACTGGTTAGAGATAAGAAAGTAGAATACACAATTCATGTTAGTTTACCTGATGCTGTTTCTTTTTTGTGCATAATTACTCTTGGCCTAAAACCGATTTTATTGCACATTAGAATCTTGTAAACAAAGGGTCTGTTGTGCCACGTGGAGCACACCAAGACACCAGGGAGATCTGGGAAGGAAAAGAGAAAATGAGTCAGAGCAAGAGAAACAGGGTAGCAGTTTCATTTGGGAACTTCCTCTGGATAATGCCTCCCTGCCACCCATATTAAGTCACCTTTCTCATTTTAAGAGCAGAAAGGTAAGAGGGACAACAATCTATGTCTCTTAAATTCTACTTCTGCCTAAACACGGAAGGCCAGGTTGTTCCTTCTGCCACTGGGTTCCCAGGTGCACAACCTAATGCAAACCAGGAGCTGCAGGACCTCTGTGGCCAGGGGCACAGGACTCATGGCTGCAGGTCTCACTTGAGGTGCAATTCTTGATGCAGGTCACAATGGGATTTGGAAACAGTGGCGTTTGAAGGATTGGTGCGACTCCCACTGTTTCATTTTCCCAGGTTTCCAGAGCCCTCGAGAAGTGCTGGTGATGGGTGATGCAGTGAAGAGGGATTTTGCTTCTCTTTTCTGTTGTTCAGGGTCCATGGCTAGAACAGAGCTTGCATGTAGTAGATGCGCACTGTTTACCATACTACACTTGATCTTAGCCAAAAGGCCGAGAAGCGATGATGCGCACTGTTTACTGAATGAATGATTGCTTACAAGCCATGGGCCATGTTCTCCTCAGTGCTTGACATCTGATGTCTCAATCTTCACATATCGATGAAACTAGCCCTCCGCTAATCAGATGCAGAAATCAGTGCTGGAGAAGCTCAGTAACTTGGCCTGTGCAGCTGGAATTCAAACCTGGACTGGTTTAGCTCTTAAGCCCTTACCCTTTTGAGTGTCCTATACTATTACATCTGGATCAGAATGTTGTTTGGGTGTAAATCAACACGCTTCACACATGCAAAAGAGAATTTACTTGAATTTGAACATGTGGGACCTCTTTAAAAAACCTGGACCGAGCATATATTGGTGCTCAATAAATGTTGAATCAATGAATGACTAGTGCTTATTTTTCTCAAGTCTGCTATTAACTATCATGGAGAAAAATATATGGGTGACTTGAAGGTTTTTAGCTTTTAAAATGTTATTTTCAAGACAAGCTTCTTAATAGAAGGGTATTGACAAAATGCTACACCAATAGATGATAGCTGGTTAATGCTCTCTATTCTATGCCAGTTTGGAAACATTTGTTAGAAACACAGTATTGGGAATATTGTAGTAATTTCTCTCACCTTGCTAAAAGCATTCACTTCCTTCCTGTTATCAGGAAGGGAAACAGCGATGAGCTAAGAGGTGCAGTGGTAAAATTTCTGTTTTTTTCAGGACTGGTCAGATAAGTGGCCAAACTTTAGCTTCTTTCCTATCTTTCTCTTTATTTAAGTCTTTTGTATTATTCATAAGATTAACCAATTTTTTTTCCCTGCCCTTTCTCTATTCTAGCTTTCCCTTCTGTACATTCCTTCTTCCAATATTCTGTTTCTAAGAGAATTCCTGCTTTACTACTTTCTAATCTAACAGCCTTTTTTCTTAACCCCCCTTCAAACTCCTCTATCTTTTGTGAAAAAATAACCAGGTCATCTCTCATCCTCCCCTTCTTTGGATTTCCCTGGGTTCTACTTGCTGAACCACTAAGGAAATGCTGGCCACATGACTGGCATGAAGTAAATAAAATCTCGCCTTTTCCCTCATCGAAGCTGCTCCTGTACATTTGAGGGTCTCAGACAAGGTGGTGAAAGACAGTTGGAGAAAGGGAAAGAGAGACAGGGGAGAGAGCGTCATCAAGACCAAAAGAAGTCATGTTGGAAGTACAACCTGCCTTGAAATAGATTCATCTGTTGTGCTCTTGACCTGAATTTAAATCTTAGTCCATCAGTGTTTTGCAGGGTTGGCGAGGTCCGGGACGTGCTATATTTGGTAGTTTTTTGGCAGATAGGGTTTCCTGTTTCACTGTGTTTTAAAATAAAACTGCATCTAGAGATGAATTCTCTATTAGAGTGTTGATTTCTTGTAGATCGGACACTCTTGGTGGGCAAGGCCTGTGCCGTGGTTCCACATTGGATGAAGTCAGGCAATGACTCATTTATCAAGTATCTGGACAATAAAATTTCCAGATAAATACCATCTACCCCAGGAAGAGCTAAAACCTAAAACAAAACAAAACATGTTGATAAAAATTCTTAAAATGTTTTACATTCCCTTTCCAAGTAGAGAATTTTGGGGTGGAATCCGGCCCTCTCTCTCACCTCAGTCATCACTATGGACAAATATTGCACTTCTATTGTGAGATGGTGTCATTAGGTTCTGTTAATGGGCTTGGACTCATTATCCATAAACATGAACTGTCCTCAGACTGCTGTGTACCTTGTGTGCTTTCCAAGTTTGTCTCCTCTTCTGCCTGCCACCCCTGTGCTGGTCCTAGGATCCTCTCCGCCTCACCTCGCCCCCTCTTCTACATCCAACTGCCGTGTCCGGGAAATGAGATTACACAAAAAAGCAAGAACAAATGGGCTCTGGAGACAGAGCAGATGACCCCTAACAGGTGCTTTTTCAGCTCCGGTGCGTGCACTTGCTGATGCTTTGGCTTCTCAGAAGTGTGTTTGACTGGGTTCCAGGCTGTGTTCTGGTTTGCGAAGATTTCAAGACAAGTGAGCTGTCACTTTGTGACTCATCCTGTACTGTTTTAAGCAACTACACAGTCTCAGAATAAAGGATGGATAGGCACCTTCAATTTCCTGTCATGATTCACATTATTGCCATCATCATAATCATCCTCGGCTCCATCACATTATATTAGGGACCCAAAGAACAAAATATGGTATGTAGACATGATCCTTAGTATCTAGGGGTCTACCTTCTTTAAACAGGTAACACTGATATGGATCTAATTTGGACTAATAGATGACATTAGCCAGGAACTCAAAGTGCAAATGCAGGATGGCAATTGCAGAGAGCTTACCAGCTGCTGAGACTACAGGCAAATATCACACAGTCCCCCTGAGCTGACCTTAAGGAACTGGATACAGTGATAGAAATATGCGTCGGCATACGGGGCCCCGAGGAGCGGCAGACAGCTTAGTCTGCATGTGGAGAAAAGCAAGGAAAGGTAGATGCTGCCTGGGCACAGTCACAGGTATTAGCGAGGTGAAGGGATGGGAGTGACCTTTGTGGGGAGGGCGGAGCCTGAGCACAAGCAGGAGGCAGGGAGCAGGTGCTCACTGCAGGCCCATGCTGCTGCGAGTGACTGTGGGAGGAACACAGGTCCCCAAATGTCATGCTGATGGACTAGATCTTCACAGCCCAGTCTCACATTCCTAACGTAGACCCAGTGCCTTCCAGAGGATGTCGGGGGCAGGACAGAGGGACACTGGATGGTGGAGTTAGATGTATGTAAAGGTCCCTTCTGGCTAGGGATTAATGAGGAAGATGATTGTGGGCTTAAACTAAGAGCATGTCCTTTTCTCTGGATTCTGGGAAATGAGTTTGAGAAATGTGTGTGAAGAAAAGTTCAGAAACTGTAGGGGATGAGGACAGGAAGCAGGAATGTCTGACCCCCAGCCCATCCCAAGCGCAGAGGGTGTCACAGATGGAAGGGTCACCTGGAAGAAGAAGATAATAGATGCTGCTTTGGACACATGGGTTTGGCCCATCGACTGAGATGTCTGGGGAACCACTGGGGGTCCAGACTGGACTGTCAGTGCGGTCTCAGAGCATCTGGAGTTAGAAGTTCCACTGATGTGCGCTGTGAACACTGGGGAGACCCACTGAGGTTGCTGGGAATAGCAAAGGTCCTTCCCATTCAGTTAACAATCTGACTGAAGAGATAGCAGAAAGACATGTTGTCCCCCAACTACAGGGGTTGTGACATTGTTGGAGACAGGTGGGGCTCCTGTCTGCAGCAGTCGGGCAGCCCTGGAGTTTGGTGGCAGCAGCCCAGGCTGTGAGAGGCAGCTCCTCTGTGGATGTGGGCTCAGATCGCCTCTGTTGATTGGCCTGGATTTTCTGTTCTTGGCCGTGAGTGGCGGCTTTCCAAACTTCCATGGGGCTGCCACTCACCGGGGATGGCCTAAGAATAGGAACTTTTTCTGCATAAAGTAACTTTTGCCTTTGAGACAAAAGAAAAAGAACCATTTATTGCACACTTCAGGATCCAGACTAATCAGCTGAGAAACAGAGAGGGAGAGAGGGTGGGGAAGATATTCAAATAGTTCCTTCAGCTTGAAACAGCATTTTAAAAAACACAAAGAGCCGAAAGGAACAGAAAGTTACTTTTGTGTGGGCCCTTAATTAGGAAGTTCACCCTCTGGCCGCCAGCTATCTTAGCAGCTACTCTCCATCTTTTGAAGTGCTCTCTCTTCTTCGGAGCTAGGTCAGGGCGATGACTGAAGGGAGCAAGAAAGGAGCAAATTGGTTCCAAGTTTAAGGTTTTCTTAATTAGAAGGCCCGAGAGAAGATGCGTGCAGGCCCTGCATGTCTCCTGGCTCGTGGCTGCTCGGTACTGGTGGCCTCTGGTGAGCTTTATTTGACTTATGATTTTTTTTAAAAAAAATTTTGTTATGCACTGAACAGATTTCCTTCTCTGGTATTCGGTGGGGAGCATGTAGCCTGAGGTTGGCAATTAGCTATAGGTCGGCCAGCTCTCCCTTGCGCAGGCCAATATGAGATGCACAATGACTTTGGAACCTCACCAGAGGTGCCAGAGCCCTCTCTGTGCACAATGGGAGGACAGGCCCATCCTCAGAGAGCCCCTTGCTCTTTCCCCTTCCCAGTGCCTCCTTGTCTGGATGAAATCCTGGGGTACAGGGGCCTTGCCTACAAATGGAACTGACAGCATGTTACATCATCAGGCCTGCGAAGTTCATTGGCAGAGACGTTGAGTCTTATTTTAGCCCCACCAACGGGGCTGTGGGGATCCAGCCAGAACAGGTCTCTTCCGGCGCTGTCCCAGCTGCCCACCTCCCCCTGCAGTTGCTGGGGCTTCCAAGGATGGAATGTAGGAGAGAGCTTGCTGCTAACTGCAGGGCAGGCAGGCTGACCTCACTGCTGTTGAGCCAGGAAACAAGATGCTGAAACCACCCAGCCAGCTGACAGTCTGCCCTCCACGTTGGCTCCCACTGCCCTCCCCAGTTGCTATGACTTGAAGTTCGTTGGGCAGGAGCTCAGTTATTGAAGACCCTGGCTGCTCCTGAACCTCTCGTCCTCTCCCTTTTCTTCCTGTAGTCAGGGTTTAAACGTAGCCGTGAGCTGTATCCCTCAAGGAGACCCAATGCCTTCCAGAGGATGTCTTGGGCTAGGTTCATACATGCGTCCTTCTTTTCCCTTATGAGAGAAAAGCTCAGTGCAGTGAACAGCGGGTAGTTTGGTCCAGGAAGGCGGAGGGAAACAGGATGTTTGAAAAGGCGAGCCCTTGCTTTTGTGGTTAGGACCCTTGGATCCATCAGAAAGGGGAGCTTTTCAGAAATTAAAAATCTGGATTCATGATTTGGCAAAGCTTTTTTTTTCTTCTGATTCAATTGCAAAAATTCACATCTGGTTATGCCTTTAAGGAATCTTTTTTAAAAAGTAAAATTTTGTGACTGAAGTGCAAATTTAGCACCAACCTATAATTCAACAATAGGATACAAATATAATAGGTATTTAGATATCTCAACTCAGAATTGCCTGAGAAAATTCAGAGAGTCCCTACACCTGAGGACCACGTGACCCACGGATAAACCCCTGCCAGGGAGTCCGAGGACAGAAAAGAACGGTGAGAACTGAGTCAGGTCTAGCTGTCTTCACATTGGGCGGCTGTGCCTAGGTTTCAGGGAAAAAGCGTTGTAGTAATCCCTGCCATGCCCCCTGCTTGTCTCAGCTCAGCTGCAAAAATTTCCATTGCTTGAGTGTCACCATCATCATTATTGAGTTGGGGCTTTTAATAGTCAGATATTCCTGGGTTCAGTTGCTGCTACCTCAGTGTAGACCGGGGTTCAGAACAAAACCCGAGCGTGGTCGGAGCTCTCCCGTTCCTTGTGAGCAGCCCATTGATTGCAAGGTTTCAGATAGAACCCTGCGCAGCTTGGTGGCCTGGGCTCTGCCAGCCCTGGAAGCCCAGGACCTGCGCCTGCATTTCCTGTTCCGCCCTCCTCTGGGCTGGGCCCTGACAGCACACACTGAAACGCAAATGACAGCAGTAATTGGCTGAGAGATAAACCCCGACGAGTGAGTGAGCAGTGCTGCGGGGAGTTAAGTGGCTAAGTGACAATTACGGCTCTGCAGCCTCCGGGATCACGAGCAGCCTGGCCGTTTGTTCTCGGTTTTAAAGGAGCAATAACACATTAATTGGAGGAGAGCTTCTCGGTGAACATAGCCTCTCCAGTTTCTTGTCTGTTTCTGCTTTGAGGCGTGGGAGTGGGCGCAGGCCTGGAGAAGGAGTGTCTTGTTGACTGCCTTCTCCCGCCACTCCCCCGACCCTCTCCCCCACTCCAGTGGGATTCCAGTGTTGGAAAGGTGATGTCCTTGATTTTGCTAAACTGACAGTTGACTTAGTTGGAACATTTTGTAAAAGCAGTCTTGCAAGGAGGAGGACCTGGTAACTCTCAG
Organism: Lasiurus borealis; assembly: GCA_004026805.1. Classification (NCBI taxonomy): domain Eukaryota; kingdom Metazoa; phylum Chordata; class Mammalia; order Chiroptera; family Vespertilionidae; genus Lasiurus; species Lasiurus borealis. The sequence continues at coordinate 1,375 of PVJN01028141.1, read as the reverse complement.
TCACAGCATTCGGGTGTCCGCATCAGGGAAGAAGAGCAGGGCCTTCAACCCTCAGTTGCTAGCTTTCCCTCCATGACGTCCATTAACTTCTGATTTTTTTTAAAAAAAGTTGTATTCCAAAAATGATCTAGTATATAGCCCTATACAACAATGAAAAGCAGACATGATCCCTGTCCTTTTCGGAGCTTACAGTCGGCTTGAAGAGACAGACAGGAAGTAAATAAAGTATGGCCTGCTGTTTTACCTGTTCAGCATGGAGAGCCTTTAATAAAAAGAAATTTGTTGTCCTGCGGGAGGTGGGGCCGTGGGGAAGGGGAAGTTGCAATCTAGGGTAGGCTAGGCCAGCCCTGCTTTCTTTGAGCCCTGTGCTGGTCACAAACAACCATTAAGATGACTAGCTTGGACTTGAGATAAGCAGACTAAACAAACCCATGAACTGGTTGAGAGCTCTTCTCTGGGTATAGTGGGCCTTCCTCCGACCTTCATATAGTCCTCGGGGTCTAAATACCTTCCAAGCATTGTCCAATGGGCTCCTTGTATTTGGTTGGTTTCTTTCAGCCCAGGCAGCCTGGTCGCTTTTTTACTAATCATCCCTTGTGGGTGAGAGGGGTCTAAGGACTTCCTTTGCCTAGTGCAGAGAATTGGTCATTTTAGGAAAGGGCATTTGTCTCCTGTGGGATGTGTTTCTACCCAGAGGCCCAAACCTACATAAAGTAGCAAAATGAGGAAAGGAAAAGTAACCCCTATGGTAGCAGGTAGAGAAGTTCAGCCCTCTCTTGATTAGTCTTGAGAGGACTAAGGCAAAGCTCGCTGCTCAGCTAAGGCCAGCTTGGCGGGGGCCGTGAGGGTGCAGCTGTGCCTGACTATGAAAAGCTATCTATGTCAGCCTTTCTGCTCAGAACACTTCATGGAATGACGAGGCAGAGATGCAAGGAAGCCTACTACTATAGAAAGACAGAGCAGTAGCTGTAGACTCAAGAAGATGAGTAAATTGTCCTTTTAAATAAAGCTTTATGTATTCGGTGTTATAGAAATGTGGTTAGACTGTCTAGGTTTGAATTCTGACTCTGCCACAAAAGCCATTTAACCTTGAGCAATTGTTTATTCAGTTTCTCAACTGTCAAATGGGAATGATGATAGAACCCATTTCATAATTGTTCTGAGAACTAAGAGTTACTGTAGCACGGCACTTAGAACAGTGCCTGGAACATAGTAATTACACGTCAGCTGTTTTTGGTGCCTCATATCTTTAGTATGAATCACAGAGTAAAACAACATTTAAACATTCCATGAACACCATGCAGTGCCTGGGCAGCCCACGAATCATTCCCACCTGGGTTCATTTTACTTTTTCATTGTTAGATGGTAGCACACT
>PVJN01028140.1:0-27313 GCA_004026805.1 Lasiurus borealis | reverse complement strand
TTTTTTTTTTTTTTTTTGGTCTGCAAAGCTGCTGATTTCGCCTTCAATTTTGAATGATAGTCTATCATAGTATACTTGAAACCAAGAGTATTCTTGGATTCAGTTCCTTGCTTTGCATCACTATTTTTACTTCATTCCATTCCCTTCTGGCCTGATGTGTTTCTGTTGAGAAATCATTTGATAATCTAATAGGAGACCCCTTGAAGGTAACTCTCTGTTTCTATTTTGCATCCCTTAAGATTCTCTCTCTGTTGAAAATCTTTGCCTTTGTAATTATGAGATGTCTTGATGTGGGTCTTTTTTTGTTCTCCTTCTTTGAGACTCTGTGCTTCTGTGGTTTTTCTCTTACCAAAAATAAGGAATTTTTCTATTATATATATATATTTTAGTATTCCTCATCTTCACTTTTTATTATTGTTTAAAGTATTACAAATAGTAGAAATAGTAGTACAGTACATATGTCTCCATTTTTTCTAAATTAAATCTTTATTATTCAGATTATTACATTTGTTTCTCTTTTTTCCCCTCCATAGCTCACCTCCACCCAATTCCCACCCTTCCTTCTGCCCTTACCTCCATCCTATTGACCTCATCCATAGGTATATGATTTTTGTCCAGACTCTCCTGTACACCCCTCATCTTGTTCCCTCTGAGAATTATCAGTCCACTCCCTTTCTATGCTCCTGATTCTATTACATTCACCAGTTTATTGTGTTGATCAAATTTTTAATTCACTTAATTTTTAGATTCACTTGTTGATAGATATGTATTTGTTGTTCATAATTTTTTGGCTTTTACCTTTTCCTTCTTCTTCTTCTAAAAGTGTACCTTTCAGCATTTCATATAATACTGGTTTGGAGTTGATGAACTCCTCTAGCTTTTTCTTATCTGTGAAACTCTTTATCTGCCCTTCAATTCTAAATGATAGCTTTGCTGGATAGATTATTCTTGGTTGTAGGTTCTTGCTATTCATCATTTTCAATATTTCTTGCCACTCACATCTGGTCTGCATAGTTTCTGTTGAGAAATCAGCTGACAATCATATGGGTGCTCCCTTGTAGGTAATGAACTGTTTTTCTCTTGCTGCTTGTAATATTCTCTTTTTGTCTTTTGCTCTTGGTATTTTAATTATGATGTACCTTGGTGTAGTCCTCTTTGCATTTCTTTTGTTTGGAGTTCTGTGCTTTTCCTGACTTGTAAGTCTATTTCTTTCACCAGGTGGAGGAAATTTTCAGTCATTATTTCTTCAAATAGGTTTTCAATATCTTGCTCTCTCTCTTCTAGCACTCCCATAGTTCTGATGTTGGTACGCTTGAAGTTGTCCCAGAGGCTCCTTACACTATCTTCAAATTTTTTTATTCTTTTTCATTTTTGCTTTTCCAGCTGAGTATTTTTTGCTTCTTTGAATTTCAAATCTTTGACTTGATTCTTGCCCTCCTCTAGTCTGCTATTTGGTCTCTTTAAAATATTTTTTATTTCAGTCATTGTATGTTTAATTTCTAGTTGGTCCTTTTTCATTTCTAGTTGGTCCTTTTTCATCTCCTCTTGGGTCTTGCTAAATTTATCTATCTTTTATAATAAATTCTTGAAAAAACTTATAACCATGGTTTTGAACTCTATATCTAGTCATTTGTTTTCCTCCATTTCTTTCATTTGTCTCTTCATTTTTCCCCACATATTTGCTGCTTCCCTGAGTTGGTAGAGTAGCTTTGTGTACTAGGTGTCCTATATGGCTCAGTAGCTCCACCTCCCCAGTTACCTGAGGTGGACTCTCTAGGTGCACCCCTTTTTGGACTGTTTGTACAGCCTTGTTGTAGTCAAGTCTTGATTGTTGTTGGTATCACTGGAAGTATTTGACCGTGTCTGTGCTGAAAGAACTTCTGTGCTCGAGTCAATCTTATGATACAAGACTTGAAAAATTGCAAAAGCCTCTGTGTTCAGCTTGGATGGGGTGGAGTTTCAGGACTGAACAAACAGCCTTGTCTTTCCATCATCCCTGCCCTATGGGGCCCCTGTGTCTCAGTGTTCCTCTGTAATCACTGTAGCCCTCTCTGCGCACTTAAGCTCACACGCCTCTAGACCTCTGCCTTTCCAGCTCCCCTGAGTTTCCATGTGCTCTGGTGATCTGTATGAGTCTGGGTCCCCACGGTCTCACCCAAAACTGGGGTTTAATGAATTCAGAACTGGATTTCAGTGCAGTTGGGATGTACGGTCTTTCTCCCGTTAGAGAAGGCCTTCTGTGTGCACACTTGCGCTCGTGTGCCTCCAGATCTCTGCCTTTTGCAGCTCCCCTAAGTTTCTGTGCACTCTTCCGTTTTCATGACAGTCCAAACTCTCTCCACCACATGAGTCTCACTCAGAATTGGGATTCAGTGCAGTTGGGAGTTTCTGTATCTCTCCCACCTGAGGAAGCCAACCAAGCACTCCACCGCCTATCCTGTCTATGCATGTCTCTCCGTACCTCAGCTTTTTGCAGTACCTCTGATTCTCCGTGGGCCTCTCTCTTTCCTTCTAGTTGTTGAATTTCCACTCAGCCAGCTTTCCTATGGTTCTGGATGATTTCTGTTCTGTCTTTTAGTTGTAGTTTTGAAATTGTTGTGCCAGGCAGCAGTTTACGTGTTCACCTATGCCGCCATCTTGGTTTCTCTTCCCTTTTTTCTCTTTTAAATAAATTTAATTTAAATATTTATATAAAACATAATTAAACATCAAATAGTAAACCCATTATATATTAACATAAATAAGTTTTGAAATATAGAATTATATTTTTCCAAACCAAATTAAAATTACTGAGAACTATGGCTTTGTTTTATAGCATTTGCAACTCTTTTAATGTTTTATCTCTAGAAAATATCTTTTAATAAAGTCACTCTATTCTTTTTTTAAAATATATTTTATTGATTTTTTACAGAGAGGAAGAGAGAGAGACAGAGAGTTAGAAACATCGATGAGAAAGAAACATTGATCAGCTGCCTCCTTCACACTCCTCACTGGGGCTGTGCCTGCAACCAAGGTATGCACTCTTGACAAGAATCGCCTAGGACCCTTCAGTCTGCAGGCCGACACTCTATCCACTGAGTCAAACCGGTTTCATCAAATAAGTCTATTCTTAAGGTTTGACTCTTGAAAACATTCAAGTCCCTCTTGTCCCTCCTTACCTCTTATCCTACATCTGAGCCAGATGATAAGAAATAATACACATTAAGCCCTTGACACCAGTGGGAAGTTTAAAGCATGCAATACTTGGTACAACCATCCCCTAAACAAAATCAAATCCAAGCCTATTCTTTTTATTTTTTAAGCCTTTTTAGGATCTGTTAGAGAACCCTCCCCACTGTCCTCAGGAAGCCTTATTATGTGAGTAATAAATCTTGGCATAGTATTTTGGTGTATTTGTGGAAATATTCTAACCAAATTGTGGTTGGAGAGTGTATTCCAGCACTTTTGTTTGACCATAACAGAGCTGAGTTCTGCATTTAGTCTTTTGCAATCTCTTATGTCATTTGAAATAGTGGGAGAAAATCCAGCATTTCACAGACATGTAATTTGAAAAAAGAATATTTTAATAACTTTTCATATAATTATGGATATACCTCTTTGATATTAATATCCAAAACTTGGTAAGTATTAGCTGCAATAAGATAATAGCAATGTTCCATGGCTGGTTTGGCTCAGTGGATAGAACATCAGCCTAGGGACTGAAGGGTCCCAGGTTCAATTCCAGTCAAGGGCACATGCCTAGGTTGAGGGATCAGTCCCTGGTGGGGGTGCATTCAGGAGGCATCCAATCAATAAGTCCCTCTCATCATTGATGTTTCTATCTCTTTCCCTTTCTCTCTGAAATAAATAAAAATATTTTTAAAAGATAGTAGCAATGTGGAATATAAAGCCATGTTAATGTATTTGACATTTGAAAAATGTTTATTCACTAAGTTACACAAATCACTAAATATTAATACATTTTATTATATAATATCCAAAACCCATAATCCTCAACTTTAATATCCTTGTCATAACAACATTGTAAATTACTGGGACCTTGCCAAGTTCACAGTGCAAGGTGGAAAAATTTTAAACTACTAAATTTTGCTTGAAAAATCAAATTTTATTATTGGAAAAAAATAAAATCAGGTTTTTTTTTTTACATTGAAATAGCTGTGTTTTCTTCTTAATTTAAAAGACAATATCTGCTAAATACTCAAAACTAAATAATTATATTTTGTCTATTAATCATTATTTAAGATTAAAAATGTGTTTTATTAAAAAAATAAGTAGTAGATTGTATCTCAACAACCAGAAAACCATCATACTTCAGTATATACCAAACATGCTTTATGTGTACATGATATTTTATCACAGAATCACTACAAATTTGTGTAAAGAATTAAAATGTAACAAAATATTATTATATTTATTATTTTATCAAGAATATTTTTATGTGAAACTAGCTTTAATTTTGTTACTTGTATGTGTGAGAAAATGAAGAATACAATCATGAGTAGCAATTAGTGACACTGCTTTGATTTTTGCTAAGGTGCCAGAACATTTAATCCTCATTGCCCTTGCACCATCTGTGAAAAGGTGCACACAGTTAAAAACAGTCAGATTAAGGTTGGTATCTTTATAGAACTAATTATAATGTAACAAACCACATAAAAGCATATTAGAAACCCCAAGCTTTGTCGAACCACTCTTTGAGAAACATATTTGGGGTCCTAGAAAAGAGGACAATCTGTGAGAATTGTTGTAGTTTTGGAGGACTTCATGCAGACATATGATTTGAATTGGAGCCATAAAGATTGAGATTTGGATAGGTGGCATGAGTCACAATGACCAGGTATATGAGAGAAACAGGTCATCTGGTATAAGATTTTAGAGTAAAGGAAAAGTGGATATAAATAACCTAAATAGAATGTGATATAGGTATAGAGTCAGCCAGTTTGGTAATCTCTCTCTCTCTCTCTCTCTCTCTCTATATATATATATATATATGCCTAATATGCAAATAGACTGAACAGTGGAACAACCCAAGAACTGGACAACTGAACAACTGGTCGCTATGATGTGTGCTGACCACCAAGGGGCACACACGGAACATGGTGGGCTTCAGCTGTAGTGGAATGGTGGAGAGGTAAGCAGAGGCGCCAACCAAGGTGGGGCGCCAGTTGTTGCCATTAGGGTGAGCCTCTGGTGGTTACTGAGAATTATTTGCTCCTAGACGTGCTGCAGTCCACACCTGCGCTTACACCTGCTTCTGGCACCTAGCACCGATCTTGATCACTTGGTGCTGTCAGCGTGTGCAAACTGTGGCTGCTGACCCCAATCACCCCTGAGAACTCCTCCACCTCCTTGTGCTCCTGAGAGGCGATTGGGGAAGCAGCTGCCACTTGTACCCACTGATGGTGCCAGCCCCACTCACAGCCGCTGCTGGCACTGGCCCCAATCACTCTGCACCATCAGCAGGTGTGAATGGAGCATGTAGGAGTGGCGGTGGTAGGAGCGGGGCTGCTGGCAGACAGGGGACTGGGAACCACAGTGGAGGGGGGGCTGGGCAGGGGCATGGTGGGTGGGCCAAGACCCACCCCTGTGTCCACTGCATCCTTGCAGCCCACATTTCCTTTCAAGGTGCATGAATTCATGCACTGGGCACCTAGTGGTCCTTATAAAAGAAGACAAGTATCTTTGAATGTAAAACAAAATATCAGCAATTAGTGGAAGTCAAATATTCAATCAAATGAAGACCCTTCATGTTTATAAAGACAATTAACACTTTTCAAAGATCTTATTATAAATTAAGTGGAAACACAAATATGATTTTGTTAAATAAGAAACATATTTACTGATAGGCAGCAAATCAGCTATACATCCCCACAAACATTACTTTAGCAGTTTCGTTTAGTGGCTTTGCTCTTATTTTATTAAATCACTCCTTCAATTTTCTAAGAGTCATGTTCATAAATAAAAATTTCTGAAACAATTGCTGATTTCTTTTTTCTTCTTCACTTGGGAGTGTTTGTTTGTGTTGATGGCTCCCACATTCTGTATAGGTCAATAAAAGAACCAATGCTTACTTTCATAATGGCTAACAGATGGAATGCATTCAGGACAACCATACATATCAGCTTTGCCTGAGTCCTGATTTGGGGCAAAAGAAAATTTCAGAAGGCACTAGAAAACACTAGAAGATACCAATAATAGTTGGATACAAGCAACAGTTTTGATAATTTTCTTGGACCAAGTGAAGAAGTTCATATGTGTTTTTTCTTAATTAGCTTAGTTTTTGCCTATACAGTTTTAGAGGCAAGCAAGTTTTATAAGCACAGTTCATGGAAAAGAGCAATTGCTTTATGTTACTATGGCTATGTCAAATTAGACTCTTTCCACCCTCATGCAAATTGACAAGTTGATTGAGTGAATTGTCTGGTTGTTTTTGTTTCTTAGTGATTATAATTGGTCTCCTTCCCTTTCCATTTTCTATTCCACAATTAAACACACTTAAATATTTCACATTAGAAAAAATTGCCCCTAAGAAATTAAGGTTTTAGTTAATATTTTAAGATTTTTTTCCATGGATTTGGTTTAAACTCCCAGTAGGTTTGAGTTCTTGGAGTAATCTCTAATTGTTTTTTTAAAGAAAAACATCTTTGTGTGTGTGTGTGTGTGTGTGTGTGCACGTGCATGTGTGGTTATAATGTATGCATGTTTTCTCCAAATTCTTTCAGTAATAAATAATTTTAATAAAACATCATTAAGTGTATTTATTAAATAAATGTAAATGAATCAAATGCATAAAATTTTTGGGTAGAGATAATATAATGAACTTATTTTGAGTGATGAAAAAGGTCTGTGATACTTCAATGCTGAGAGAAATAAACATTATTACAAAAAAACCCAATAAAACAATAAAACCATTGTATTTATCCAGAAATACTTAGTCAAATATTTTAAAGTGAAAATACATTAATTTTTAAATTAAAATTTTATTACAAAAGTAGTACTTATTCATTATGAAAATCATGAATTAAACTCTACTTAGAATTTCTAACCTATTTTTGGAGGAAGTCGTGCTTTTCAGTAATATTGCATATTTAAAAGGTTTTCTCCATTGTAATGGATACAGTGTTTTACATATGTCTGTCAGTGTTTATTAAAACCTCAATTCACTATGTCTCAACTAGAATATCATAGTAATCTAGGATTGCCAGATTAAGTAAATAAGTATACAGGATTCCCAGCTAAATTAATGATTTTTTTTAGTTAAGCATGCCTCAAATAGTCTATTGCATTTTACTTTCGACTCTGTAGCTTGAATTTTAATGATATTCCTTCCATTTCAGAAAATGAATGGTGACAATTAAAAATAACAAAAATCTCAAAATAAATGGTTTTTAAGGAATCAGTAACACACAAAACAAACACAACAAATACCTTCCAGACCTTAGCACACATTTAGCATACTCTCACATATATATTAGGGTCTCTATTGTCAACTGGTGAAAGGCAGATCCTTATTAAAGTGAAGATGTCCAGAACCCAAAGTGTTTTGTAGTCAGACAGACTTGCTACCAGTTCTCAACTCTTCATTTCTTGTTTGTACTATTGTGTAAAATCTTTTTAAAATGATTGTTGTGAAAATTAAATAAAATAACATGAAAAATGTAGGGCATGTATTTATCTGGGTGTTTCTTCAGTGAAGTAAAAGTAGATTAAATTATATTTACCAAACTCTACTGGAGCAAAATCTTTGAACAAGTATATTTTAGACTTTGCTTTTTACATTTATTAAGAACAATCTTAAATGTGCCTAAAGGTAGAAAGAATAACAAATAAATTTCATTTATTAATATATAGCTTTAATAATTTTGACTATTTTGCCATTCTCCTCCTCCTTTTTATCCCCTGAAGAATTCCAAATTATATCCCCCACAAAATAAACTCTTATCCATACCATGTTCAGTATTTGTTAGAACCATATTTAAAAATAAGGATTCAACTCCTTTTCCAAATATTATCTGGAAATTAGAATCACATCTTTGATTATTTGAACCTTAATATTAATTCAGTTTCTAAAGGAAGTCAGTATTGAGATATCTAGATTTATAGCACTCCAGACTAGAAATGCAAATATTGTTGCAATATTTTTATATAATAAAAGCACAAAAAATTGAAAGCAGTATAACAGAAACATAAAACAAATCTCTCAAATGAGAAAATTTTACTTGCCATAGCAATTGTATTTTTGAAATAATTGAATGAAATATGTAGTTGGAACTAACTGAAGGCTACTATTAGGTATATTTTACACTTAAATCCTTCAGTTCTTAAGATGACTTGAAATCTACATAGTAATAAATGAACTAAGCTCAACTGAAAAAAAACGTGGAGATATTCTAACAACCTACTTGTTTCATCCTCCCTATCTATGTAAAAATTAAAGCTAAATACACAATTGCTGACTCACATAATTATTAAATTAATAATTTCCACATTAAAAGTGAAAAGCCTAAATGAAGAATAGAGTATATATGCATATGAGCCTTCTACTTTACTGTGTAAGGACAATTTTAACCAATATTAACACACTGAAAATCTTACACAATCCAGTGGGAATAGAGTGGAAAATGGGAAGAGAGGCAGCACTGAAAGACCTGGAATACATTCTACCCTTAACTAGCTAGGTGGCATGAGCAGGATGCTTTCCACTGTAAAAGCGTTATTTACAACATAAGGTTTTTACTGCAATTTGCATGTATTTATTTTCCTCTGAGCAAAAATTTTGTGACTTTATTGCAATAGCAATGCTGCCAGGTGATTTGGAGTTGCTGTGGTAACTGTTTCCCACCTAGCAGTGGAATACACAGATGTAAATATGTATACAAGTTGAAGGCATCAATGCCTGAGGGCAGCATAAAAACACACTGCCAATTTCAGCATTTATTCTCAGATTGTATGCAGTTTTACTCAAATAAGCTTGCACTCAAATATTTCCTCTTTCCTCCCTTCTTTCATCTAACCCCATGTGGGGTTGTGCACCCTTCTGACCTCCAGAGGTGAGGTGATAATGGAGAAGGGCAGGGTGAGAAAAAGATTGATGAATATTCTGAATAGACCTAATGGAAAAACAAAGCTTGCTACATTTTATCCTTCCTTGTAAACAATCCTTGAACACATAGGAGTTAGAGATTTTTATTTTTAAAATCAATGAATGCTTTGTACTTTAACTGGAATCTGTTAGCCTCTGCATTCAATAGGTTTGCATCACTAACATGAGCCAAACCATTCCAGTCTGTTAAAATACTGGCATCTGAGCAGAACTTTGCTGGGGTATTCTGTACGTGCAGGTATTATTTAACTGGAAACTGGAAACCAGTCAAAATGGGAACAGACATCTTCTCCACTACTAGTTTCCAGTTTCAAGTTCAATATCTGCAAGTACTAACTATAATCAGTGTTTTATTTAAATATGTAAATTTATTAATTTTATACCAGTGAATGTTAGGAATGAAGCCTTTATGGGACTTCTTTTCCTCCTTGCCTCTCTACTCTGTTACAAAATTCTCTTCTGAAGTTCCCCCACCCTTTCATCACAGTACTTAGATTTTACTAAGTAATTCATGAATGCAGCTAAAAAAGAGAAGCCTTTAATAGCTAATCTGCATTTTTGTTTCAGCATAAAATGACAGTAATAGTTTTGATAAGGTGCACATTTCGCATCATGGAACAAAGAACAGTACGTTAGTTTTGAACTTTTGTGATCTTGTATTATAGTCTACAACAGATGCTGATTCAAATAGACTGTCAAAGTGAAGAAGGATTAATAACTGTTGTAGTATATAACCTTTTACATAACTGTAGCCCAAGGGAGGGTACACTTTAAGATCTACTGCCATATTTCATTATTATAATTATAAATAAAAGACCCTTTCAATTATAGGAAAACATTACCAAAAGGAGCAAAAAGAAGTAACTATTTATTTTGGAGATTTGTTTATAGAATTTATTGTAATATAAGATCTCCATTTTTTTTCTGAAATCATCAGTAGATGAAGTTAAAAGCAGGCCCAGAAAAGAAAACTATTAAAAATAATTTTGAATTATGAGATGCTGCTTTTCAGAAGACATAATGTTAGATTGTACTGTCTTTTTGTTGGGTTATCACTGATGGGCTGCCTTTTATCTGAATATCTTTAAAATTCCTACATATATATTTCTTTTCATGGACCACAGGGTCATATGTAGGTGACCACAGAACCAATATTGGCATTTTCCAGACAAAGAAACTGAGTCACAGAGTGGTTTAGGGACAGCCTCAAGATGACTACTTAGCTTGTGGTTCTATTTTGTATTTTCTTAGAGGAATTAAAGAAGAAATCCATTTTGTTTTTATTCAACAAAATAGATCCAGAGACATACTAGTAGAAGCATGAAACAGACTGTCAAGTCGCACAGGGAAGGCTGGTAGGAAGAGGTCAATCAAAGAACCTGTATGCATATATGCACAACCCATAGGGTGGTGTAGGCCTGGAGCTGGGGGCAGGGGCAGACTATAAGGGGGATACATGAAATATTTTCAGCAATAAAGAATTAAAAAGAGAAGAAACCCAGACCATCAGACTCCTGTCTTAAACATTATTTCTTTTACCTTGGTAACTACAGCCCTATCAGAGGAATTATAAAATAAATTCTACCTCAATGCTGCTAAGAATTTTTGCACAATAAAATCAAGAGAGATCTCTTTTGATATCAGAGACCACTAGTTTTATAATTAAGTTTAGCAAAGGTAAAGAGGCTGCCTATTCATTTCAAACTATTCAGACTTTCAGTAGCATGGCTGTTAGACATTATAAGTATCTTAAAACGGTGGTCCGCAAGCTTTTTAGTCAACAGAGCGGCAAACGAGCCGCAGTTTGCCAACCACTGAAACCATGTGGGAGTCAGAAAGCTCCTTTAAGATACTTAGGCCTAAAGAAATTCAGTGATAGAATAGCCTAATATGGAGTTTAAGACCACCTTATGGAAAGGTTAGAGAATTTAGAGATAAGATACTTAAACTCCAGATCCTACCCAACTATGTGCCTTTGTGCAATTTCTTTGTTTTTCAGACCTCTGTTTTCCAATCTTTAATAGGAGGTAGTTAGAATTAGTGACTCTGTGAAAGTGAAGCAGGAGTGGTCACAAAAATAAGTTTCAAATACTGATGAAAATAAAGGACCCTCTCACCAGAAAACGGCAAATGGTCATAGAGCCACATGCAGCCCCATGTGTATTTACACAACATTATACCAAAATTTTGAAATTTGTGACCCCTTAAAATTTCATGCATAGACTCCAGTTCAAGAGCCTTGCAATAAACACTCTTGCACTGATAAAATTTGATTCTTTTTTAAAATTTAATTATATATGATTCATTTATGCAGACTACATACTAATAAAGATAACTACCCAGTTAAAATATGGAACCTGGGACAGACAGGACTATTTTTCAGGATTAGCTGCCCTATTTGCTGGTCTCACATTTTCATGTTCAGGTTAGGAACTTCAAGCCTTTCAAGAACCTATAAACATTCTCAGAACTTGAAATATATGCAGTGGCTTTAAAATATGCAAATAAAATGTTAATATAAAAATTTAACCACATGTTTAAATTTCTAGATATTATAATTCATCAACTAGTTAACTGTTACTCAATTTTTAAATAATTATGCATAAATACAATAAAGGTTAAACCACAACATATTTTTCAACCAAACATGTTTTTCTTGTATAGCTTACTCAATTCATTAATAATAAAATTATTTAGACTTTTAAACCAAAATTAACAATTGATATATTTTAATAAACAATTGATATCTTTTAATATTTTGTCATATGATGTGGGATAGAGCTTTCAAATCTAAGAGTATCTAAGGCCTAAAAAGGTCTCAGAACATGTCTAGTTCAAGACATCCCCTTCTGCTTTTTATATCAGGGCCCTAATATTCAGATATACCAGGACCCTAAACCTGAGAACTTTATTTTCAGTGAGAAAGTAGAAAGCAGTTGCAGGAGCAGGGAAACCTTGAATGTTAGGCTCCTACCCTGAAATTGGGACAGGAGAGAGCGAATTGAATGTAAGTGGAGAGAGGAGAGAAAACAGGAAACGTTTTGTTTTAGAATTTCCATGTTGGCTGAAATAGTCTCTCTGTGTGTGTTTTTTTTTTCAAAGGACTTGTGTGTGCATGTATTTTTAACTCTTTTCTATAAAATCTTCTAAGTATGCAGAAAGAATTATATAATGAACTTCATGTACTCACTTGGTAAGATTTAATGAGCCTTAATATTTTCCCATATTTGGTTTATCTATTTTTATGAATTATTTTACAGATAATTTTAGATAGCATGATAATTTACCCATACCTTTACTCATATGATTCTCTGGATATTAAGGGTAAGTTTGTATATCATAATAAGTATCCTTTTATACTTATTAATGAATAATAATTTCTTGATGTAATTTAATTTTTAGTCTATATTCAAATCCCCTTACTGTCCACAATATATCTTGTATAACTTACTCAAATCAGTATCTGACCAAACACCATAAATAATTTTTCTAACCTTACATATTCCCTACTTTTTTCTTTATAAACTTGAGTTGTTAAAGAGATGGGGACTGTAGTTATACAGAATATTTGATCTTCTTTAGTTACTTCCTTTCTTATGTTATTTAATTCATTTCTCACATCCTTTTATTTCCTGTAAAATTAAAGTTAGGTATAATGGCTGAATAACATCTTTTGCAAATATTTTGCATGGGTGTTGTTGCATATTTCATATTGCCTTTTTTCAAAAGGTATATACTGTCTGGTTGTTCAACTATTAGTGATGGTAAGTGGTTGTTGGTTACTAGTAACAACTTGGTGGCTCCATTTTAAAGTTTTATTTTCTCTCTTGCAACTAGCAAGTGGAATGAAACTTTTGGCCCTGTAGTTTTTGAAGTATGAGAAGGAGTAAGGATAAGAAGTGCATGAGAAGAGCGCTGAGATGTGGTTTATTATCTTATTAATTCTTTTCAAATGGTATTTTTCACTTTTGGTGCTTAGATTGTCTTCTCTCCTTTTTTATATCCTTGCTTTCTATATGAAATATTGACGAGTTGCCACTGATTGTATTATTTTAGAAATAAACTTATTAAAAACTTAAATAGTTGTTTTTAACTATTACAATAAACAATAGGAAATTACCGAAAAATCCTCTCATTCTGGCAACTGTTTTAATAAAATAGAGCAGTTTTCAAAACTATGATCTAGAACAAATATTTTGGGGAAAAAATTTAAATAAGTTTTTGTTTTTGTTTATCTCTATTTCACAGTATACTACTAACATCTATGAATACTTATATATGTTTTATCCAGCTCATTTGCAACAAAGCACTTTGTATGATTATAATAATGTCTTATCTCTCCTTATATTTATATTATTTGTGCTGATTTTACTGACCTATTAAGAATTACTGAAACTGTAGACCTGCCTAGTTTGGGTCTGTCTTCAGTGAATTGAGGTGCCCTACTAATTGAGTAATCATAACCAGTTGCTATATTTAGTATGAAATAATTTTATTTTTATAACAATCATCTGTAAAATTTTCACAAAAATTGCTTCTAAGGAATTATTTTTAATGACTGATTTTTATAAACTCTCCTGCTTCACTGAAGAATTTGAATGCAGAAACAAAATAATCTGAAATTGCCTCAGGGAGTGAGGTCAGGTGAAGGTTAATCAAAGGAAGTGACAGTGAAATGACATTCATGGCTTTTGGTAAATTTTTAATCATTACAAACACACCCTGGAGCTTGTGCATGTGGGCATGTGTGTTCATACACATGGTATTAAAATTCCTTAGATATAATTTTATAAAATTAGATGACTTTTTAATTTTATTCCTATGATTTGGCTTTTTGCCTGTGTTTGTGATTCAAATTAGAAGTTTTTAATTTGAATAATAGGATACATTAAAGTAGCTATGATGTGTAGAGGTATTCAAATTATCATTTTTTTTGGCTTGGAATGAAATTAATTTTAAGACACTATTGAAATAGATTATTTTACATATTTAGAATTTGTAAAGGGCATTAAAGGAAAAACATGAGAAATTATTAGAATAAAGTATTTTGGTCCAAAAAATCTGCAAGTAGACAGTGACTGTTTTTATACATACTAAATTGAAAATTGAGGTTATGAGCAAAAATGTCCTTTATTATGAGGCAGCTTATATGTATGAATGTTTAGTTTTCTATCCAATTTCAATTTCTTTTTCTATTGAATTTATTGGGTGACATTGGAAGAATCTTTAATTAAAAACACAATTTCTTGTTAGGAAATTCTTCAAGTAAAGTGTTATGTATGTTCTCAAATAAATAAATAAATAGCGTAGTGTTAAAAAAAAATACCTGACTAAATATTAATTCATCCCTTTTGCTGTTTTTACTCTACTTTTCTAGATAAAAGTAAAGATTAAGTGAATAAAAATGTTTTAATATTGATAGGCATATTGAATCTATTCAGCTGCTGCAATAATCACTTTGGTACTATCTTGATTTAACAGGATAGAATTCACTATTAGTGACTTTATTACTGCCTGAGACAACTGCCTCAAACTAAAACATAATTTTTCTTTTCATTTTCTTTTCATTATATATTATTAATGTTACTTAGAGATTTTGTGTTTTGGGGGCAGGGATTTATTTCTTCCCTGCTTTCTTCCAAATATGTTGCCCCAAAAAGAAGAAAACGAAGAAACTAACACTTTATTTATAATTACTAATATGCAATTTCGGAGAAAACAAATATTTTCCTACTCTCTTAAAGTGTTAGATTGCCCCAGTTATCATATTAATTTTCTAATAAGATACTCTAGAGATGTATTTATTTTATCAACATGGATAATTGTAGTGCTATATATCTGAGCACACATTGAAAGACCTTTACAAACTTAACTCAGAATGGATAAGCAGGAACTTGTACTGAACAGGAAGCCTTTCATGTGAAGCAAAACTGATGAAGTTTGCACTTTGTTGGGTCTAAAATTATGGAAATAAAAACAAGTTATCTGTGCTGTTATATAACTTTACCTAGATTCTTTCTCTCAAAAATCTGTGTTGTGTTTTTTTTTTAATTTTCCTCCTTGTGGCAGAAAATGAAGTTGGTAAGATGTTCAGAATAGAAATGATTAGTATATTTTAACATTTTTAGACTGTATTTTCCCCACACAAAACCTTTGTATGTCACAAGGAAGACGCTGCTAAAAGTGGAGTGTTTTGACAAAAGGGATTTTTAAAAATGGGAAGGGGGGCACCAAAAGAATTGGGCATTTATTTGTTAACTTAATTAAAAAGTTATCAATTTAGTAATAAAAATTCAAACATACAACCTTGGAAACTGTTCAGCTGTCAGTTCTGCTTCCAGCATGGCTTTGTAACTGATTTTTCTTTTAGTTTGGGGTGAGAAGAGAAACACTCTATTACCCTTAGACAAAGAGAAAAGGCATTACTTTAAATATCTGGACAGTTACAACTACAGCATTTATTTAAGGGGAGGTCAATAAAAAAGGGGGTTAAATAATCTGAGAGTACCTTCTGGTTATATATGGTAATTACTTATAATTTAGACTTGCTCTATGGAATTATAAGTGACTCAAAATAGAACTAAAAACCAGGCAGGCAGGTCTTATTTTATGGCCAATAATTTAAAGTTGTTCAAGGGTTAGTTATTTATGGATATTTAATTGTGTAACTCCTAAATGCAGATGAATATTTACGTAAAGAAAATGGATGTCACATAATCTCTGAGTTTGTTTCCTACCTATAACAATAAAGCAAATAATATTTACTTCAGAGGATTATTGTGAGTATTAGGATGCGAGGAAAGAATTTTAAGCCTTGTCTGATTGGGGGCCTTTGTATATGTATAAAATAAAGTGGTAAATTGAAGAACTGTCTAAAGTATCTGGGTGGAAAACTCACGTTAGTCTTAGATTTTTTTAAAAAATGATTTTAAAGGAAATGTATATTGTGTAACTTCAGCCAGCTTTCTATTTAACTTTCTTCTTTATGCAAACTCTATAAAAAGAAATTTTTACTCCCATATCAAAAGTTTCAAAGCTATAAAATACTTTTAAAAAAATTCTTCTTAGTATTTAAAGTTGTGAAAGTCTTTTTTCCTGGTAGGACTTAATAGGACTCATCATACTAGTAGTCTGAAAAAACAAGATAGCAAATATTTTCTTCTTTGTAAAATGAATATAATTCATTGAACTGTTGTGAAAATCAAGCACCATAATATTTGTAAATATACTTTACAGACAAAATATGCTATACAAATGTTAATTGTTTCTCTTATTTTTCATGCTGCCTTTTGTACATGTACTACAGTTTGAGAACTTACCTTTCGAAATAATTTTTCTGACTGTAGGCCTGGGTTCACACTGTCTTTTCCTCACATAAAATCTTTGTGTATGTCAAACTCACCTTATTTTCCTTGCAGCAAAATTAAGGGTTTACTTTTAGTTCACTAAGGTGATAGTTGAAATTTATGTTATTGTAAAAAGTGATGCGAATTGGCCATTGTGTAGATAACACTTGTTGCCATATCTTATTAATGTTATGATTTAGCTGACAGAGCTAGCCGGCCACAAAATAAATTACAGAATTATTAACTTCTCATTATATGATTTTCCTATACTCTGTTTTTTTCACATTTATGTTGTTATTACATTAGCAAATAGAAATATATTTATGATCTTAACATTTTTCAGGTTATAAAAAGACTGATAGTAAATATTTATTGTATAGAAAGTGGTTTTGGAAATATGTTTGAAACTTAACAAAAATGTATATTTTTATATATATAACTCCAAAGTTTTACCCAGCTGGAAAGAGGAAGCCCTGATGAATTTTCATGCCTTCTGGAGAGCTAATGACGATATTTGTTGGTGTGGAGATTTTCTTGGGAACTCTCCAGAAGAAACTCTTCTCCTTGAGCTGGTGAAATTTGAAGAACAACTTCAAACAGCAAGTCTGTTGTCAAAAGAAACAGACGGGGCAATTTCAGATCACTTCTTACAGTATCTAAAATTAATTTAGAGTAAAATACTTATCTAACTAGGGGCTAATTTCTTTTAAGAATTTCTGAACTGGAAAATGAGCTCACCAGCTTCCTGCTTCAAATTTCTCTTTGTAGAACTGATCAAGTGGAAGGATGGGTATTATCTGAAATGTAGATCTGGAAAAAGAACATTAACAATAATGGTATTTCTTCACAGTGCTCATTTGGGAATATGGGTATAGCTAGACTATAGAGAGGAGATGACTTCACTTACAATCCATCTGTTCTCAATGGGGTCATCAGAAGGTCAAATGTTGTGCCACCTTGGGCTATTTAGCAAAAACTAAGGCCTTTTCTCTAACCCTCGGCCTTCTTTTATTTTCTTGGAGATTGGTTTTTCTTTGGCAACAGTCCAAAGTGTTAATTCCATGGGTTGAAGACCTTTAAAATGGAAAATGAAAATACCTCTTGACTTCCAGTAACTGATTAGTTTACTACTAGAGTTAGGTGAGGAACAAGAAAAGCTGCCATTTTATTTTTAAAAAAGAAAGTATAATTGGGACACCGAGGCTGCAGACTGATTACAATTAAAATGTGTTTTAAAGAACGTGAAAGATACTTAGAACAATATGTGCAGAATATGCAATTTTATAGTTAATTTCCCTAATGTAAAATAATGGAATTTGTTATCATCATGCTATTCTTTGACTCATTTTACAAACACTGAAAAATATATTTATAAAATTCTTCTTTCTGGACTTTTGCAGTGGTGTGCTGTGACCTAGAGGAAGTTACTTTCCATGGAATAATGGTAGGTGTAATCTCATTAATGCAAATCAAAGTTTGACAAATATGTGTGACTAGGAGTTTTGGTAACAACATTCACTATTAAAAATTCTTCCTTGAAATATTGTTTGAAATAAATGGCTTCAGTACTAGTGAAGTATGTAGCATAGATAAAATGCTATCTTATAGTTTTACTTGTCAATTATATCTCAGCAAAGCTTAATAAAAATTTTAAAAGACAAAAGAATCTGGAACGATCTAACATTAGAGACCAAGGGACCATAAATACATTTATTTACATAATTATTTTAAAATTTCCTGAATTTGAATTTCTAATGAAATAAATGTTAATGGAAAAAAACCTGAACTACCCAGCCTAGGCTAAATAGGCAATTTTGTGTGACTATGATAATGTGGAAGAATAGTGACCAGTTTTGAACATTTTTATAGTTTTATTTGGCTATCAATAATGCATAGTTAAGTAATAGACCAAGAAGTAAACAATAAGGTGGTATGAAAGATGAAAGGGCTCTTAAAGACTATCTAGTCCAGCCCATTTATTTAATGGATAGAAAACTGTGACCCAATATAAAGAGAGCATCTTATTAAATAAACAGAAGTAATTAACATGTAGTTTTTCTACATCTGCATTCCTTTTATTATACTTTGAAAATGTGTATAGGACAACCTTTTGTGTTAATTTCAGCCATTTGCCATCATTACCACAAGTAGGTCAGTTTGGTTGTTTGCCTTGTGGATAAACAATATGCACTTTGAAAAATCTATAATTCAAAATGGTAGTTTGTCTCACATAAATATGATTCTGTTCTATAGAATCAGAGAATGTTAGAATAAGAAAAGACCTATCCCTACCAGTATATGATTCTACTTTTTCTTTAATGACAAGTCACTTAGTTTTTGCTTGAATACAATCCAAATAAGGATATTTTTATTTATTTTTGATAAGGCCGCCAAATTTATTATCTGATAACACTGTCAGAAAATATTTTATAATATTAATTTGATATTTAACCCTTTTGTAACTTGCATCTATAGTTTTTTTCCTCATATGGGACCATACAGGAGAAACCTAATTTATTATTTTATATGATGGAATTTCAACACTTAAAATACAATCATGCCCCTCCTGTCATCTAATCTCTCTCAATTCTTTATATAAGAGCATTTCCATATACTTTAAGAACCCATAGGATATTGCTTCATGGTCTTCATTTCCAGTAAGCCAGTAGCGTTCCTTTAAAAATGGTATAAAAACCAAGATGATATTATGGATTTATTCTGAGTAGTTCAGATGCAGAAGAGAACTTTTGTTCAGAAATTCTTATTTGCCATAGGCTATCATTATTTTGTTATGTGATAGTGTGCCACATATTTTGATAGTGTGTCAGAAACTTCTATGCTATTTGCATAAATTATCTAATTTAATCTTCACCATAGCCCTATGGGATAGATGCTTCTATTATTCCTATTTAATAGCTAAAGACTCGGAGAACCAGAGATGTTGAATGTTGAATAAGATGTCCAAGGATTCAGAGCTAATAGATGGCAGGTTTGAATGAAAGCTTGCTTAACTCCAAGCAAGGTGCGGACTCCCATAATGCATGAGTGAATTATTTTATTTCCATTCTATTGCTGGCGCATTTTTATCTTACCATAGTCTTGAGGTCTTCTATTTTACAGCAAAAATTAAATTTAGTTTGTATTGCACAGTTGACTTTAAATCAATCTTTAGTAGAGAGTTATAATTTTCTTGTCCATTCCTTTATTAGTTTTGGTCTAACTTTCTATCTTTTTAAATTCTGCTTTATATCTTAGATTTTTGTCATCCATTGAATTACACAATAAGACATTAATATCTTTATTTATTTAACTTATCTCTAAATGTTGAACATGATGGAATGTCTTCCAAGTTGATATGGATTAATTAACTCATATTCTTGGTAGGATTTTAAAACCTTATGCAACCTCACCTAATAGTACTGTCATGTAGCTTCTATTTTCCCATCTAGTTTACAAAGATATTATGAAAAAATATCAATGTCTTTGCTAAAATAAAGCTATGTTGTAGCTGTAGCATCCTTCCATTGATTGAAAAATTATTTTTTGAGCATTTACTATAAAACAATAGGATGCAAAGATGACTATTGATCTCAAAGCACCCACAGTTTAGTAAAGAAAAACATCTATAATATAATTAACTATAATGTACAGTAAACTGCATATAAAAAGGGGTTCAGGTAATATACTTTGATGGGTCCAGGGCAAGAGGGATCTTTTCTTGTTTATGAAGAGAAAGAGGATGCTTAATCTATGGACCTTCAAAAAGAGAGACTTGCTTAATTTGGCAGGATTGCATATTAGTGAACCTATGCAAAATCTTAGTGATAACTTCAACATGAGCTAGAAAGCATAAATCTGTAAAGGCACTTTTCTGTCAGAACCAATTGTTGGATATTTGATAATTTAAGCTAGGGTCAATCACTTTTAGAAGTTTTATGCTTTAGAATTTAGGACACAGTTGTTTTGCGCTCTGCTAAAAAATATAAGCTATCTCCTTAAACTAGGAAGTGTTGGCTAGTGTAAGACTTTTTTTTTCCAGTAACCTAAAGAAGCATTTTCTTCTCTTTATGGTCATTTACATCATACGGAATCAATTTAGCTAAACTGTACATTTTCCAATAAGGTTTCCTCTCAGAACCCAACTGCTCCTCACAGAGGGTTCTACCATTTTGTAGTTCTGAATATTTTAAATACTTTAAAACAAACAGAACCAAACAATTTTAAGCACAGCTATACAATGCTTTTCTGAAACATGCATAAAATCTTCACATATTAAATATATGCCTGCATGGTACTAAATTATCAACTCAATTCAGTCCTACTTGCATGTTGTTATATAGATATAATGATCATATGCTCTGCATTTCCCAGGACATTTATAATTTCAAATATTTTGTCCCATTGTTCTTTAATTACACTAATATCTGTAGGAACATGTGTCCTAGTTCAAGGGTAAGAAATTATATTAGCTGACTTCATAAAATAGTTTGAAAATTGATTGGATTACTTACATAAGTCACAGTTTTTGGTGTTCTATAAAATAAACATAGATGTCTTTATAATTTGATATGTTGTTCTTTCTATTCATGTCCCTCTCCTTAACCTAACACATGGTGTAAGAATTCATGAAGAAATTAAAATCTAAAAATATTAATCTTGGTAACATTAAATATAATTCCATTCATTATAAGCAATAGAATGTAGGTAAGGTTACAAAACTTGTTGAAATAAGACAATGGCAGACATAGTCATTCTTTAGCATTTCTTAAGGTTCTACAAAGACAATTTACTATATTTTATCACATAAAAATTAATTATTAAACATATTTTCTTCACTAAAGTTATAGTCACTTATCTCTGATCATCAACTTCTGTTTTCATAAAATGAGTATGACAATAATTTATACTATGCAGGTATTATGAAGAATAAATAATTGTAAATTGCTTAGCAATGATCCTGCTACATAGTAAGTGTTCCATAAATATTAATTACTAATATCATCATAATAAGAAAATATATCTTTGTCTGATGAAGTACAATGGTACATTGAAGTGGGAAGACATTTCTAAAGTTGAGTTGATAGATAATAGGCAAAGCTAATGAGAGTAAAATCCCCTGGAGGACATGTCTTAAACAGTGAATTAGCAAAGGAAAATACAAATTGAGTGGATGATTAGGATAGGGGAAGACACTTACAAAACAAAACAAACTGTTATTTTAAATGGAAGTTTGGTTATAATAAGCAAATAATTCTATGTAGTAACTTGGCACATATTGACAATTAAATATTACAATGTAGGTTTCTTATTGTTTTTTCCATGGAGAATATTTTAGTCATATATAGTAGTTGGACTAATAGGTTAAAATATTCAGTAATATGAATCCACTATTGCTAGAGTCACTCATATGGGAGCCTCATATTTTCCCCTTTTACTTTTTTTAATCCAATTTCTGTAGTGTATCAAAGTCTTAGTCAAGATGGTGGCCTTTGTCATATTTTGGACTGTAGTTCCAGTCTTTACATGGTTTGTTGGTGATTCACTTTGATGAAAAATAATTATTCTAAAAACTACATTTTCGAATTTTATACAATTCTTAGATCAAATGCTTTACTTCAATTACCTAATTTATCCTTATAACTCCCCATAAATGGGTAATATTCCCATCCTCATTTTGCACAGGAATTAACAGAGGCAGAGAGAGGATTAGTAAATGATTGAAGGTCACACAGTTCTATTAATTAATACAACTGAATTTTTAATAATAGCTTAGTTTGTAGATTACACTCTTAAAAACATTCTAGCAACAAAATGTTCCTTTTATTAAATTTGTTTTTGCATTAATAAATATTCTTTGAATGTTTGACATTTTAAAATAATAACCTTTTGAGAGACTTCCTTGCTGTAATATTAGTATTTTTATTCTTTTATGTATTTGCAACTCTCTGCATAGGGTATGTAAGTTCAGTGTCTTCAGATCTGAAATTTGATTTTTCTCAGTATAACTGCATCAGCATTCAGCTGTGAATATGTAAGATAATAGTATTAAAAGCAACTTTCCATTCTGTTGTCATGGATGCAGCACGACCCAATACTAGTAGCACTATTCCACTAGTCATTGTACAAACTCATTTTTATCTACCAATTTTAATTTAATTACATGTGAAATTTAATCACCATTATTAAAAATCCTTTCTATTTATTTGATATGTGAAGCATTAAATATTATAATTCATTGACTATCTTAGAATGTGAGAATCTTTTGTATAAAGCTCTTTTAAGCAAAGTATTTCTGTCACTGTTACTTATAAAAATAAGAAATAAAAACCATGAAACTGCTTCTTATTATGAAGAAGATTATTTTTTCTTGATTGTGTTAGTGAGCCAGTGCATACTCTTCTTCGGAGCATGTTGTAAGGGGAGAAATAGTATTATTCTATACATATTTGATATAAACAGCATGTATATTTTCTGAATTTGTAGATAATTTTACTGTTTTCATATGCTTTTCAATATTATCTCTGTCATCAATTCTAAAGAACTTATTTAGTCATAATAATATACATTTTCTTTTTAAAACTATTTTTATTGATTTCAGAGAGGAAATAAGAGGTGGAGAGAGACAGAAACATCAATGATGAGAGAAAATCATTGACTAGCTACTTCCTGCATGCCCCTATCTGGGGATCGAGCATGCAACCTGGGCATGTGCCCTTGATCAGAATTCAACCTGGGACCCTTCAGTCTGTAGTCCTATGCTCTATCCACTGAGCCAAATAAAGAGATCTCTGTGTGTTAAAAGTATTTTTCTCCTTTGTTAATTTATTTTGATTGAATTTTGATAAGTTGCTCTGATTCCTCCATAATATTATAATCTTTTTTTTTCAGTTGGACAGTTGTTTTTCTGCATAACTTGAAAGTGTAAAATTGAGAATTTTAAAGTAGCTTCTGACATTTACTTTTTATATATTAATAACAAAATAATTTTTATTTATGTATTTAAATATGCCTTCTATTTTTTTAAATAATTTGAACCATGCAGGTTGACTTCTCTGTTATGCTTACACTAAACATGTATTACATTATATACATAAAGATACCATAGATTATATATGGTTTTAGCTGAGGGTGATTAGAAATAGGGGTTTATGAGGTGGGAAGAATCTGTGCCCACTCATAATTAAACAACCAC
This sequence comes from Lasiurus borealis, assembly GCA_004026805.1. Classification (NCBI taxonomy): domain Eukaryota; kingdom Metazoa; phylum Chordata; class Mammalia; order Chiroptera; family Vespertilionidae; genus Lasiurus; species Lasiurus borealis. Next base: position 3,672 of record PVJN01028140.1, on the reverse strand, counting down.
AAAAATACATGCATCAGTCAGCAAAAGCAGGCATTAACATTATAGAGTGAAAATTAAAGAGTCAAACACCAAGCATCTGCCTGCTGCTTGACACTGAAGCATGGAGAACAGGATACACCTCTATGGATGGATAGCTTTCCTTATTAAAAAAACACAGTGGGAAGCACAGTAGGGGAACCTACTAAAACAAGGTTTTGTAATAATTTCCTTGAAAGAAATTTCCCAAGATAGCAACTCTAAAAGCTTTTAATCTTATGACTAGCTATAGAGTGTGCTTTGTATTAGGTGGTATTTAAAAACTCCATTAGTTTGCAACAGATCTGGTAGAGTTTCCCAAACTCTTCTCTCTATATCTTTATTTGTTCCTTCTAAAATATTTTTGTTACCCACACACATTAAAATGCATACATACTTGAGAGTCTGAATTTCTTTAACAAATTTTCTCAATGACATATTAGCTATTTTCATTTTGGATGAAAAATTGGACTTGGAAACTGCCATAATTGAGTCACTGGATAAAATGATAAACTTTTATGTCTGCATTTTCTGCTTCATTCATTTAATGTCTCACATGTTTCAGCAGGTGAATCCTGAAGGCAAGGTGGCATTCTTTTTCTTTTTATAAACTGAATGCAAGAGTGCTGTAAATGTATCTTACTCCAGAATATTTGTTCCTAATGGTTGAAAATAAATATTTCAAATGCCAATTTTGAATGTTTGTTCATGACTTCAAATAGTAGTTTCTAATTTATTGTGTATTTTTTGCTTTACCTAAGAAGACTTTATATTTGAAAAAGAATTCTTTTGTTTTGAACTTGAAAGTTATCTATTTACATCCTCCATTAAATATGTTGGAATAATCAAGACCTTGAAATAAAACTATCAAAAGAAGGTTTTATGATTTCTAACCCATTGATAGAGCATGGCTGAGCAACTTTTGGGTAGTTAATATTCATTAAGTGATCTCCAGTAATGAGAGCAAGGATTTTTAATATCATGAATCTATTTACATACTATGTACTTTTAGATAAATGTTAAGGTTTTGTTTAGAACAGACAGATAGTGGAAAAGTATATTTTGGAGTGAGTAAACCACAATCTTGGAGACTTTGAATCCAAAAATATACATGAAATTTTATATTAAAATAGTTATTCTATTATTTTAAAAGTTTATTAAAATTTTAAACTGAATTTATTGGGATAAACTGAAACTTGTATAATTTTATTAATCTACTAGAGCAGTGGTAGGCAAACTGTGGCTTGCGAGCCACATGTGACTCTTTGGTGCCTTGAGTGTGGGTCTTCCACAAAATACCACGACCTGAATGAGTCTATTTTGAAGAAGTGGCATTAGAAGAAGTTTAAGTTTAAAAAATGTGGTTCTCAAAAGAAATTTCAATTGTTGTACTGTTGATATTTGGCTCTGTTGACTAATGAGTTTGCCGACTACTGTTCTAGAGGGCTGATGAACAAAATTTGTATACAAATAGGGTCCCTACATCTAGCTGGCAATCAGGGCCGATCAGGGCTTTCCAGCTGCCTGCTGGGGCCTTCCTTCAATGGCTGCCTTCCTTCCTTCTGCACTGCCCCCTAGTGATCAGCGCATGTTATAGCGAATGATCAAATTCCTGGTCTCCTGGTCAAACTCCTGAGGGGATAATTTGCATATTAGGGGACAATTATGCCTAATATGCAAATTATTAGTATGCCTAATATTTATAATTATATATATAAGCTATATATATAATTTATTAATTGTGGATTTACTTAAATGAACAAACACCAAAGACACACCCTGACATTTACATGATTTTTCAGAAACTTATAAAGATAGAACTTTAATAAATATAACTTGACTAGGAAGCAGTAGATAGTATGGTGCTTTCTTCTAATTTTAACATGTATTTTATTTTTATGTAACCATTAGTAGCAATACATTAAATTTGATCCCCATTTGGGTACTCATATAAAAAATACACACAGAAAAACTTTATTTGGTTTTTACCTTCTTGCTTAGTGATATAATTATAATCAGGAGGTTTTTTTGTGTTTTCTTCATAAGGGGTGCCACAACAATGTTTCATAAATATAAACCCAAAAGGAAAATCAGTGAAAAGAATTGCTTACATGCTGTCATGATTTTAACATATATTTTTAATATTAGCACTAATTCTGTAATTGTTATATACCAGAAATTTTTAATTACATTTCTTTCTTTTAGAGTAACTTTGTAAAATTCAGTTGTCTTGTTTTGGTTTTTCTTTTAGTGTATTGATCATTTTCCTAGTGAATTGAATATGAAAGTAAATTTACTTACTTCAAGAAAAACTGACTAAATCAATAGGATTACATTTTTGTGTCTGAACTCTAAATTTTACCTATTTGATTTTTTTTTTTTAGTGTTCTGGAATTGTATTAGAAAAAATATTTCTTTTTTTTTTTTACTTTGAGTATGTTCTTTAATGTCAGGAATAAATTTTATTTCGACATTAATTTATAAAGTTTCAGATTTGCCATTTTAAAACCATATTTAATTGCACTTAAAATTAAATTATCAATGTTATTGAAAAATATAATTATTTCAAGTCATTTTGGCATAGTGTTGAATAATTCTGAACTCTAAAATAAAATAGTAAAATTAGCTAATGAGATGATTATTTGATGAGATAATTTATTATTATAAAACTCATAAAACTTACCATTTTAGTTATTTTATTTGTTGTATCCTCAAAATCTATGTATGCTTCTGTAGTTACAGATTTCAGACTAAAATATACTCATTGTTTCTTTAAAAATACAAACATTTTTATTGGGTTTTACATTACAAATCTTATGCTCATAAAGTAATGTAAAAGTTTCACCTCATCACTATTGTTCTGTTGTAACTGTAACAAATACGTTTTGTATATCTTATACTATCATGCAAAGATAAAGTATTATAAATATAGAATGTTGTCACAGGTATAGAGCACATATACATTTCTACATTTCCAAACCATCAATATGGCTGTGAAGGGAAAAGTACATTTCAACTTACATTAATGCATATGCTACAAAAAAACAATTAGATCTAATATTATTTGTTTTACATATTTTGGGGGGATTAAAGAATTCCTGCAGAGAAACAATTAATACATTTTTAACTAAAGTTTTACTTTTGTAATCTATCCAGTGCTTTGAGTTCTGTCATTGATCTATGATTTATGTGATTTAAACCACCTCTTGGCTGTAACACTGGTTTCTGTCCAAGATGCTGAGTTGAATACTAATTACAAGATTAAATTTATGCTATTGGGCTAAGCAGCTGAATGAGTTCTCCATGAAGGACTGCCTCTTTTCTCCAACCCTGACACAATTAAACTTTAGGGGAAATATTTGTCAGAAAAAAAGATGTGGAGAAAAAATGAATCAAATAAGAATGTCTTATTCTGTATGTTTTAGCATATTAAATAATTATTTTTAAATCACACAAATGCAGTCATGAATGAATATATGGTTGATTCAGATACAAAACATCAATGTATATTTATTGATTCTATGTGTATGTATGTGTGTGTGTTTCCATGTCTAGGAACATAGAATAAACATTTAAATTAATACCAATTGCTTTATTTGAAACCCATGTTAAATTAATAGCTAATATCCATTCTGGATAGTGACAAAACTTCCATTC
>PVJN01028139.1:0-27470 GCA_004026805.1 Lasiurus borealis | reverse complement strand
TTTTTCATTCTTCATAGAATCTGGGAAGCTTTCCTTTCCTTTGTCCTTTATCTACATTTTAAGTAATATCCTTAGATACATAGGACATTACAGTGGGTAGAAAATTCAGAGCCCGCGTCCACATACACACTTTTTGTAGCTGAACTGAGACTCAGAAGGGGAATTCTTCGTAGACGCCATTAGGATTGAGTATAACGTGTGAACTTTGCACAGAGTCAACGAGAAGTTGGCAGCCCGACAACGAAAAGAGATATGAACAACATTGTGTGACACACTCTGATCATTCATGACATTATGTGCTGTTTATTTCTTCAAATGTAGGTCACATTGAGAAAATGGGAGCGATTCGAGACCAACAAAGAGACAGTGGTCAGATACCTTTTCCAAACCGGTTCCAGCCACGAGCGCTTCTTGAGTTTCAGCAGCCTGGAGAGTCTGTCTTCAGAGCTGGAGCAGACAAAGGTACATGAGTAAGACCCTTGGTTCTCATCATTCGGAGGAAAAACCATGTTTCCCCTCCCTGTTGCTTCCAATCGTTATAATGATGCATTCAATCCGTACTTACTGTTCATTAATCATCCACTCTTCGATACTCCGGTCAGGTTCCTCTGAGGAATGAAAACATACATGAGATTTAAATATCCAGAACTGAGATAGAGTTTTCATTAAAGTGGGAAATGGTTTCCGAATAAATAAATGTAATACACGTTTTCTGAAGGCAGTGATAGTTTTCATTGTAAAACTGAGACACTTTCCTAGTTGTTGACAGATGCTCCAGCATCAGCACTTTTAAGCTAGGATCACGGTTCTCTATTCCTTTGCTCACTCGATGTGGTTAACACGGCCTTCCTTCTGGTTGCAGCCCTGGAGTGGTTGTGCTAAAGATCTTGCGTGCTTTCTGTCTGCCAGTATGTGGAAGGATGTGCATGAAATATTGTGCTTAATCTTCACAACAGGGGTTGCTGGGAGTTACAGAACATTCAGAGGCTTAGGTGGCTCCAGGTCACATGACTGGTGAAGGACAGAGCCTGGGTGCAACTCTCAGCCTTTCTGACGCCAGAGTCCTTTCTGTCCTGCAGCCCCCGCTGCCACTCACACGTCGTGTCCTTAGGATGTGGACACAGAGCCTGACCATGTTATTCTCTTTTTCTTTTATTTGCTCTCGGTCAACACCATCCTGTTCTTTGGATTCCTTTGTGTGGTGCTTGCTCCATACATACACCTCTCACAACAGGCTCTGAGACGAAATGCACATAAACAATTTCACACGTAACTTTTCTTTCTTCATGGTTTTCCCTTGGTTCTGGGGAACATGAAGGGGGAAAATACAATTTTTTACTTCTGATTCTATTCATGGGATTCTGAAAGATGGTGCTGTGAAGTCAGTCTTCACAATTGAATCTGCAATAACTAAGCTCACATATATTAGTAGTGCAGTGAGTGGTTATAGGCTTAGAATTCAGAATTGTGACATTAGCAAATACGGTATTTTACAATATTATAAATATACTAGTGGCCCGGTGCACAAAATTCATGCACATGGGAGGGGTCTCTCTGCCTGGCCTGCACCCTCTTGCAGTCTGGGAGTCCTGGCGGGATGTCTGACTTATGGATTAGTGGGCCTAATCCATCAGTCGGACATCCTTAGCATTGCCATGGAGGCGGGAGAGGCTCCCAGCATTGCTGCTGTGCTCGCCAGCCTGAGCCTGGCTTCTGGCTGAGTGGGGCTCCCTGACCACCAGGGGGAAGATCCTGCATTGAGTGTCTGCCCCCTGGTGGTCAGCACGTATCATAGTGACCCATCATTCCACCATGTGGTCATTTGCATATTAGCCTTTTATGTAGGATATGCTGTAGATGAGGCCCCCTCGAGTCATCAGAAATGCAAAAAATTACGTGATAACTCATTCTCGAATTGTCCCCAATTAAAATCAAATTGGGGCCTTCTGGCTGCTGGCAATGGCCTTCCTTTGCTCTGTGCTCTCCCCTGGTGGTCAGCACACCTGATAGTGAGTGATCAAACTCCTGGTCAAACTCCCCAAGGGACACTTTGCATATTAGGCTTTTATATATAGATAGATAGATAATAGTGTATACTCAATACTATCTGTATTGGCTCAGATAGTCTTCAATTAAAAAAAAAGATTTATATTTATTTTCCCATACATTTATTATTATCGCTATGATTGAAAAAAAAAATAAATCACTATTGATTGTCCTTATTATTCTGAAATGGCCTGTGATAAACTAACACATTTGTGAATAAGTTAATTGTTATAATGCAGCTCAGAATTCTAAACAATAAACCCAAACAAGGAAACAATGAAAAGCATTTTTGTGAGGATTGTTGGATTATTATGAAGGTGTGTGTGTGTGTGTGTGTGTGTGTGTGTGTGTCTGTGGTTGTGTATATAAAATGAAAATACCAAAGTCTATTCTGGCCATGATGAAAATACATCTGTTTTATGGCTCAGCATATAATACGCTGATACACATGCATGAATGAATCTACCCATCCTTCAAACCTGGGGGACATTCTGCAGTACATGTATGCAGTTTGAGGCCAGAGTTGAAAAGAAGTCGCCTTCCTAACAGTTCTAACCTATTTTCCCAGGAGTTTTCTAAGCGCACGGAAGGCATTGCGGTCCAGGCTGAGAACCTGGTGAAGGAAGCTTCCGAGATACCCCTGGGGCCCAAGAATAAGCAGCTGCTCCACCAGCAGGCCAAGTCCATCCAAGAGCAAGTCAGGAAGTTAGAAGACACCCTCGAAGAAGAGTATGTGCTTGACACGCCCTAAGCTTCCGTCTCTGAGATAAAATCCCACACACACTCTTTCCTGTATATTGTATCCCTCACATTCCCTATAAATCTTGAAGTGTCTGTGTAGTTCAGCATGTTTTGAGGAAGCCGCTCACAGTTCAAAAGACAGTGCCACCAACCCAGAAGCCAGCATCTCGAACAGAGCAGAAAAAAATATCAGGGAGGTGGTTTTTGCTTCGTAAACGGGTTCTGTTTGTGAAAAAAAGCCATATCTGTTCAGGTCCGTGGCCTTTATACGTTGAACAGGGAATCTCAGAAAGGAGCCGATATGGAAAATGAATGTTTACTGTATTACGCTGCTGTCACCAGTGTGAGGGAAGTGGAGAAATTTTGGTTGTGGAAGTTCTGGGCTGAAATCCATAAGACAGTCCAAATGTCTTCATTTCTGAGCTCACAGAGTTTGTCAACGGTGCCTCAGTATTCAAAATCCACTGATTGATATTCTATTTCCAAACATTAAATTGTAAAAGTTCTATTTTATATCTAACTAGTTAATACATGTTCACCTATAAAAGGAAAGAAAGAATAGTTTGGCCTATGGTATCCTGTTACGTTCAAAACGTACACACAGAACTTGGGAGGAAATAAACAGGAGAATACGGCCAGTGTTCCTCAAAACAACATGGCTGAACATTCCTATTTTAAAAGTTATTTCGTGGCAGGTCACTGACCCAGCCTGGGGACCTCATTTCTAAGATGGATTTTTAAATGTAAAATTTGTTTTTATACTCTTAACACCATGACATTAAGATTGTACATTGCCTAAACTTTAAAGGTTGTTAAATAATATATTTAGAGGAAGTTATTAAGACTTTAAACTTTGAAAATGTTTAATATTAAATACTACTCATCAGGTATGGAAAAAGTCAAGCTTGGAGTATAATAGGAAGGAAGCTACTTTTATGAGGAATATCCATTTGAATCAATCTTCGTTTAGAAATGTGCAATATAACATAGCTTGCATTTCCTGTACTGATAAGAACATTAGGCACATCCAGGGTATAGATTTGAGATTGTAATATTCTTTCATTGGACAATCAATGATGCCATTGTATTTTTTCTTGATGTCTTCAAGTGCCTTTCGGTAAACAGGAAAATTCTTTCACTTTTTTTTTTTAAAGCAAAGAACTTACCAGTGCCATGATAGACTATAAGTTTCTTACTCTTTTTCTAAATTGAAAGCCATAATCACATGGGTACATACGCATAGCTAATGCAAAAACTGCAAATCTATAGCTAAATTGTGTTCATTCGATTTATTTAAAAAAAAAAATAAAGCCCCAGTTATCTAAAAGCATTTAGGGTGCTCATGTACAAGGATTTATAAAAGTATTTTGGAATCAAGACTGTAGAAACCCCAGCAAATAGCTGAAGTTATTATAGATTATAGATTAAAGACTTAGCTCCAATCAATTCTTGCCTGTCAACATGGAATTCAGGTTACAAGCTCCATCTTAATTCACAAAAATGCATTTTGTAAGGATCCAGGAGCATGAAGCATCACTGTAGTATTTCTCCTAAAAGTAGGACAGCTGCAAACCGTGTGCACTATGTACGCAAGCAGTTTATTTAAATAAGTCCTGGCAACTATTTCTCATGCCATGTAACTAGCCTACACCTGTACCCACCCCCCCTTGAACCCTAAAATATTTTGTTTGAAGCACAGTGCTATTCATAGCATGCTGTAGGAGTTATTTTGTTAAACGCTCATTCTCAGAGGAGATAGGAAGACGAGAACTGACAACTAATCGGATCAAATGTGCAGTTTTCCCCTGTCCTAATAGTTTCAACGTTGATATGATTAAAGATGTCTTAACTTACCTTTTTATATAGCCATTTAAAGGAAAATGTATTGCTGCTCTTTATTAAAATACTGCCTTTTATTTACTGAATTTGGTTAATTTTAGTATTAAAACCATGGAAATGGTGAAAAACAAGTGGGATCATTTTGGCAATAATTTTGAGGCCCTGTCCGCCTGGATAACTGAGAAAGAAAAAGAGCTCAATGCCTTGGAAACCTCGCCATCTGCCTTGGACATGCAAATCAACCAGATCAAGGTGACCCGCCCCCACCTTCCTTGCCTTTATAATCCATGTCTAGCTTCTAGAAACTCCTCTCTTGCCTTTTATCCAATGCTCTTTGGCCCCGGGACACACCTTTCATTGCTATGTGACTATTAAAATTAAATTCACACAGATTGCTGAGCTAAGAGGTCTTGATTGATAGCAGGCAACCGCTTCTAGATGGAATTATGTATTGATGGTGTCTGACTCAAGCATCCAAAGTTAACATTGTGTGTAACGCCATTAAAATGACTTTATGGTTACATTATGCTTTTCCTTGATTGTGAATTGACCCCATTGGAGCGCTCTGTTGATTCATTTATACAGCAGGAACTGTATGCATCATCTACAACTGTGCTTACAAGGATTATCCCCAATGTCTAGTTGAAGAATTAGTAGTATTTACCCTCAAAGACCACAAGGAGGAGAAATTTCTTTACATCAAGCAATCAGATCCATCCTATTCTTTCATTTATGATGACTTTCAGGACCCAGACTAGATGGACTCTGATATCTGAGCTCTCCAACTCTAAACTAAACACGTGCATACACTGTCCTTGTTCATTCCATTCAAACAGTTTAAGGAAAAGACGGGCTGAACGTAATGAATTCTGAGGGTCCGTTTCTCTTTTTTCACATGCAATATTCACACATCACATTTTTAGAATTCAGCCGCTTCTTTTTCTATCTCGGCCCCTTTTATTAGGAAGGGAAAACCCTCTGACACTTCATTCCATTAAATATAGTGGAATAAATACCGAGGTGAGGGAACATTTCACGTTATGACTCAGAACGAGTCATCGCCATGTGGACAGTGGGAGGGTGCGATCTTGCTTAACTTGGCTTACATGCTGTGCAGATAGATCATCCTGGTTCATCACACTTCTTATGCAACCGAGGCTACATGCAGCCTCGTATGTACATGTATGCTTATATGTTGGGTGGTATATAGGAAAAAAAAACTAGATGTTAAGCCATTAAGAATATTCCTGGAATATGTTTACTCTTTAAAACTATTTTTGCAACGTTGCCATTTAATCATTTTTGCTAAATTCTGAGAAAACAAAGAATAACACACTTAAATAGTTTTGTTTCAAATTATTCTTTCCAAAAATTTTAACATACACTTTCTATTTGCTTATGCTTTCTATTCACTCTTTTTACTATTATTTAACCTTAGGTCCAGGACTTCGGAAATATATCACTTACCAAACATCATTACATTGTTACTCTTTAGAAAATAAAACAATTACATATATTATTTTTTAAATATATAAACACTCAATTGTGGATTCTCCATGCCATCAGCCTAGAAATACATTTTAAAACTCCAATCTGGCATTTTGGAAACTATTTTAAAATGTATTAAAGGAACATGAAGAGCAAAAAAGTCATTGGCTAGAAATAATCAAAATAGAATGAAATGCACTTTAGTGCAGAATCTGGGCTAGTAGGTTCAGGTTCTATTTTCAATAAAATTAAATGATAAGAAATGGTAAAAATATGGCCATTTTTATCATGTTTTCCATTGAACCTTAGGATAAAACTAATTCATAACATTGCATAGTTGTCAAGATATTTACCTATACGCCCACTTTTGGTTTTCATTACGTGTTATTCTAAAGGGCTGATTTCTTATTCCTAATTGATCATTTCCAGGTGATAAGAACATATATTGGTTCATCTTCTGTCTTCTCACTCTGGATTATAGAGTTTGCCTATATGAGTTGGCTGATGATATGTATTACACTAAGAAATTACAACTAAAATGTTTCATTGAGGTGTTGCAAGCACCTACAACAATTATTGACACCTAGGAAACACTCAATATGTATTTGTTAAGCCTATGAGTAATTTTTCTTTAAAAATATCATTTATAAACAGTAAAACAAATGAAGAATTGTATTTTTGCTCAAACCACATATACCGATCAAGTATGCCTTTCTGGTCATGCATATGGGAGGTAAAATAAGTAATACACTCACACTAGTCATTTCTGATTTGCCTTATCTAGACAGAAATTATCTCTATGTTTTCTCATCTAAGCATAAGTCACATTATTTTTTTCTAGGGCAAGAGTATTTTTTCTTTAAGTGATTTGAAACAGATTGTCTGGATTTTTTTTTTTTTTTTTTGCTTTATTTTGATGGAACGAGTTGGCTCTTTTTCTCTTTTTCAACATAAATAAGCCTCTACGTTTATGAGACACAGATAGACACTTCCGGTCACATGTGCACACACATCCTTGATGGCTTTCAGTACTTTCCAGGTGTTGGCTAGTCCATAAAATGCCCCCCATTGAAACTGTAGCAAGTAGGCGCTGTGCTGTAGAGTCCACGCTAGTGAGTACAGCCATGGCCATAGAGGGGCCAGGGTCACAGTAGAGGCATCAGCTGAGGAATTGTTAGAATGGCAAAGACTGGGCTCCACATTAGCCCTACTGAGTCTGAGTCCCTAAGATTGGGGCCACGTGATTAAAACACTGCATTTTATGTCGGTAGAAAGGAAAGATGATAAATTTGAGAAGACTAGGTTTAGGTCACAGTGGAATCAGATAAGCTTGTGGATTGGTCAAATATGAAATACTCAACTACATGTGAGGAAAATTAAGCGAATGTCAATACTAACATTCCTCTGAGAGACTGGAACACACTCCTTCCCAGATCAGTTGGTTAAAACCCTGATTCAGAGGGTAGGCAGGGAATTCCAAACACCTCCAGAGATACTGTCAGAGTTCTAGAAACATCTCCCTGCCTACATCACTGCAGGCATGAGTAGCTATTTCTCTTTATCCTCCATCCAGCGAGCATAACCACCCATGTATATTCCAGACACAACCTGCCTATCTATCCCCCAGAAACGAGGTCAGCAAACATACGGGGTTTGTTCATCGCTGCTCTCTAACGACCCCCACTGCATGGAAATGCCCGTTTTCTCTCTGCAGTATGTGCATCATTTCAGGAAGGCCAGCTCGCTCAGCCTGCATTGTCGTTTTTCTCGTTTTGAATGCCAGGTCACGATTCAGGAAATAGAAAGTAAGAAGGGCAGCATCACGGGGCTGGAAGAAGAGGCACAGTCCTTTGCCCAGTTCATCACCACCGGGGAATCCGCCCGGATCAAGGCCAAGTTGACCCAACTGAGAAGATACTGGGAAGAACTGCGAGAGCACGCACAGGGGCTGGAAGGAACGATCCTGGGACACGTGTCTCAGCAGCAAAAGTTTGAAGAGAATCTTAGAAAGGTAAGAATTGGTCCATGCATGCCATGGACGTGTTTCACATTGCATGTACACTGGTACCTCTAGATACGAGTGCCCTAACATACGAGATTTTTGAGATACGAGCCGTCGAGCGAGCGATTTTTGCTTTGAAACACGAGCAACATTTGAGATAGGAGTAATCGCACGGATCAGCTGGCTGCACACGACCCACCAGTTTACCGAGACTCGAGCGCCTCATAGTTTCCCACGCCTCAAGGTTACAGAATGAATTAAACTCATATCTCGAGGTACCACTGTATAGGACAATGTACCAGCGTCCAGAAATAGCGGAATAAGGAAACGACACAATTTGCCAATTATTTACCAAGTTGTCCATGATGCTTCAGTTTATAACTATTTACCTGGCACATTTTGGAGGGAATAAAAAAATGTCATTATACATGGTGTTCAGAAAGGCATTAAGACTTATTTATTGGAAATAATAGGACACATTCATTTTAGATTTTTTTAACGTGTTTTATCAACACATTGAAAGTTATCCAAAATGATAGGCACGCTGTTTCCCCAGTAACCTTTCCCATCCTGAAATATGTTTTTCTCACCATTAGTTTGATATCTCCCCAATGTTCTAGGTCCAGCAGTCTGTGTCTGAATTTGAAGACAAACTTGCTGATCCAATTAAAATATGTTCTTCAGCTACAGAAACATACAAAGCTCTCCAAGAACATATGGTAAGAGTATGCTTCAACATTTCTTCTTAGTTATCCACTCGGAAACGTGGTAATTTTTGAAAAGGAAACATAGTAAATGTTTTTATGAGAGTTAAAAATTTTTAAATGTTTATGTTATACGAGGAATGATATAGGTCCAGCATATTTACTTCATCTGCCATAAGAAATATAAGCATGCAAGGAAGTTTTCATTAAAATGTCTGATAAAGAAGGAGCCATTTAAAATACAGTGGTACCTCGAGATACGAGTTTAATTCGTTCTGTAATCTTGAGGCGTGGGAAACTATGAGATGCTCGAGTCGCGGTAAACTGATGGGTCATGTGCAGCCAGCGGATCTGCGCTATTACTTCTATCTCAAATGTTGCTTGTATTTCAAAGCAAAAATTGCTCGCTCGACGGCTCGTTATCTCAAAAATCTCGTATGTTAGGGCACTCGTATCTCAAGGTACCACTGTAGATTTCTCTCTCTCCATGGACATGAACAACAGAGTGGTGATTGCAGAGGTAGAGGAGGTAGTGGAGGACAGGGAGGGGATAAGAGATGATGTAAAAAATTAAATTTAATTTTAAAAAATACCTACTTTGTTCCAGAAAAAAAGTCTTTCTCTCTCTTAATTAGAACATGTGACTTTTTCATATTATAGCTTTAGTAAATCCTGCTACCTCTTACCAGCATTATAAAAAATAAGTGTGCAGAAAAAAAAATACACGTGCAAAGCAGATTTCTGATTTTAACCCGCTAGACTCAAATGTGCAAAGACTATGTCCCCGCTCACCTTTTCGCAGGGACTAGCTTTTTTTGGTCTGGTCCCTCAACTGGTGACCTTGGTGAGATGTTTTCCGAAGGAACAGCAGATGCTTCTGGAAGAATTCAGGGAAAGGAGCAGAAGAAATAGTAAAACAAAGCATCTGTTGATTAATAAGCAGAAAAGTATATGATCGGTGTTACATGTGCATGTGTCCACATGCGTACATACATGCAGGAAAGGGCTGCAGGGACAGAAAGCAGACAACTGGCGCAGGCACATATGGAAAAAAGAGAGGAACTGACATCATCAGGATTGTTATAATAAGAATGCACTTCACTGAAGTGTTACTGATGCCATTTTTTTAAAAATACCCGCCAAGTGAGGACAATTAAGTTAATTGAATTTCATGGAATTATTTTAATAGACAACTAAGTCTATTACCAGAGAAGATGATATTCTATTTTGTTGAATATTTAGATTTCTGAAACCAGTTATTTTTCCCTGTCTTGATTTTCTGATTTGTAAAATGAGGCTGGTGAAAGAACATAACTCTTAAGGGTCTGATAGAGATTAAATGAGTTGGTGTATGTAACGTACATAGCACAGTACCTGCCACATTCTGAGGGTGGTCATTAACATAACTAGGCCCAGTGCACAAAATTCAGGCGTGGGGACGGGGGGGGGGGGCGGTCTCTCAGCCTGGCCTGTACCCTTTTGCAATCCAGGACCCCTCAAGGGATGTCTGACTGCCAGTTTAGGCCTGATCTCTGCACAATCTGGGACTGCTGGCTCCTAACCACTGGCCTGCCTGCCTGATCACCCCTAACAACTTGCCTGCCTGTCTAATCGCCCCTAACCACTCTGCCTGCTGCCTCATCACCCCTAACTGCTCGCCTACCTGCCTGATTGCCCCAACTGCCTCTGCCTTCCTGCCTCATTACCCCTAACCACTTGCCTGCCTGCCTGATCACCCTTAACCAACTCTGTCTCGGATCCCACTGCCGTAGCTTCATCTAGAATGACTTCTGGAAGGTCGTTCGGCTGTCCAGTCTAATTAGCATATTATGCTTTTATTATTATAGATAATCATATGCATGAAAGATAATAGCTATGTCAGCTGGGCTCTTCCAATATATTTTTATAGAAATGACTGCATGTTACATACAGCACTTGCAAATTTGGAATAGAGTATTTAAATAAATGTCACGTAAAACGAATAATAATTTTCATAAGTGATCTGACTTGTTCAGGAAAAGCAGACATTATGCTGACATACAGCAGCATGGTTTTATGGGGCAATAATCCCCCCGTTTTCAGTTTCATCCCTGCATTCGTGAGATAACTCTCCTCACTCCCACTCTGTGTCGCTGGGAGTCACGGTCAGACCGTTTTCAGAGCCATTGTCGTGCGTTATGACCGAGGGGACAGTGTTGGGGGGAATGGGCGGCCTCAGGGAAAATGGGGGGCCTCGTTGCTCTGCTCTCATTGCCCTCCTCTCGTCCTCCCCAGGATGTGTGCCAGGCCCTGGAGTCCCTGGGCAGCGCCATGGCCGCGCTCGCTGCCAGCGCCCAGAAGGTGGTGAGCAGGGGCCGCTCCATCCAGGAGGCGGAGGCCCTGCAGCAGAGACACCAGCGGCTGCTGGGCCGGGCGAAGGACAGACAGACGGCGCTGGAGAGCCTGCTGGCCCACTGGCAGCGGTGAGCAGCCTTCCCTTCCTTCCCAGCTGGCCCCGGGGTTTGAATAGCCACTCCTTATAAAAAATATGTTTATATTCATTTTATTTTATTTTATATATTTTATTAATTTTCCACAGGGAGGGAGAGTTAAAACATCGGTGAGAGAGAGACGTGGATCAGCTGCCTCCTGCACGCCCCCTACTGGGGTTGTGCCCACAACCAAGGTACATGTCCTTAATCAGAATCGAACCTGGGACCTTTCAGTCTGCAGGCTGACGCTTTAGCCACTGAGCCAAACCCGTTTTGGCTGTTTATATTCATTTTAGAGAAGGAGGAAAGGAGAGGGAGAGAGAGATAGACACATCCATGATGAGAGAAATTCATCCATCAGCTGCCTCTTGCACACCCCTTCCTGGGGATTGAGCCTGCAACTCAGGCTTGTGCTCTGAAGGGGAATCATGGGACGATGCTCAACCACTGAGCCACACTGGCTGGGCAATAGCCAGACTCAGGTAGGAAATTCCGGGCCAACTGTACTCTAAGTGATGGGCAATAATCATCCCAGATGTACATGTCAAGTCATGTGTTTAACATGGGAGTGAACCGGACGTACTAGGTACATGTATCTTTGTATCTTTCCATATTACACACGTTTGTATGAATACATATATGAACACGCGAGGAGTGATATTTTTACTTTCATGTCAAGGAATGAGATAACTAATGTATTATTTGTATTGCTTCGTGTTGGGCCCTCTAACTTCAGAAAGGCCTCGCTTTCTTTATATATATATATATATTTTTTTTTTGATTTTTTACAGAGAGGAAAGGAGAGGGATAGAGAGTTAGAAACATCGATGAGAGAAGCATCAATTAGCTGCCTCCTGCACACCCCCTACTGGGGATGTGCCCGCAACCGAGGTACATGCCCTTGACCGGAATCACACCTGGGACCCGGCGCTCTACCCACTGAGCCACACCGGTTTGGCCAGGCCTCGCTTTCTAATGCGCTCACTGGACGCCTTTGCTTCATTCCCACCTGTGCTCTGTAGGCTGGAGAAAGAGCTGTCCGCCTTTGTGACCTGGCTGGAGCGGTGCGAGGCCATAGCCAGCTCCCCGGAAGTGGACATCGCCGCCGACAGGGCCAAAGTGGAGAGTGAACTTCAGTTAACGCAGGCAAGCTCCCGGGAGTGGAGTGTGTGTGTGTGTGTGTGTGTGTGTGTGTGTGTGTTGGTGGGGGAGGCGGGTTGTGGAGGGGAGGGGAAATGACACGCTCTCTGTGGTGGTTGCATTGTAAAACAAGAGCAATCGCCAGCCCTCCAGCCAACTTAACTTCTCTCTTTGGTTCCGTGATCCCACAAAGAGCCACCCACACCCGAGAGACAAAGCGTTGGTGAACTTGGCAATGGCCGACTTGATGATGTTCCTATAGAGAGGAGGACAAACCATTTTACAAGCACCTGCCATGGCCATGGTGTACCTGTCGTCCCCATTAACACCATGCATGTTGTTAGATGCCTACCATGTATGCGTGTTTATCTGTCATTAGGTGGCAACCACATTATGCATCCCTCACAGCCTAAGACATTTATTGCCTGATGAAATATAAAAACAAAACAAAACAGTGGTTTGGCTGCATGACAGTAAAATGAAGAGCACTTAAGCTCCCCAATGTGGCCCAATATTCTCTCTAAACCAGTGATTCTCAACCTGTGGGTCGTGACCCCTTTGGGGGTCAAACAACACTTTCGCAGGGGTCGCCTAAGACCATTGGAAAACACAGATACGATTCATAACAGTAGCAAAATTACAATGATGAAGTAGCAACAAAAATAATTTTATGGTTGGGGTTCACCACAACATGAGGAGCTGTACTAAAGGGTCGCGGCATTAGGAAGGTTGAGAACCACTGATCTAAACAGAGGTAACATATCCCTGTTACCTGGAGTCGCCTCTCTGTGATTGGTGGGCATGCATTTTCTCCGTGGCAATAGTTCTCCTTTGATTCTCTTTGCTCAGTCTCTCCATCCTGAAAGAAAGTCTGCAGCAGCTAACTGTGCCTAACAATGCAACTCAGATGCTGGAAAACTAATTCAAGTTCCAGCTGCCTTTTAAATGTCGGTGTAGAGATGAAATGGGCTCGTTTCTAAATTAAGGAATTAAACTTCTATAGTTTAGCCCCAATAGCCTCCATTTCGCAAGAATGCAGAGCCTCTGGATAACAGCCTCCTGTGTCACGTGGTCCCTCCTTGTCCATCATGCCGGGATGCGATCGACTAGCATCACGTCTTCTGTGTTCGGCAGGCGCTGCAGGGCGAGGTGGCAGCCCAGGCCTCCGCCTACAGCAGCCTCCTGCGGCTGAAGGAGGCCCTGTTCTCCGCGGCCTCCGCCGAGGACGTGAAGACGATGAAACTGCACCTGGAGCAGTTGGATGAGAGGTGGAGCGTTCTGCCGCAGACACTTAGCAAAAGGTTGGGTTTTATAAACATCCTAATATTGCGCATTTTTTAATGGTGAGCTTATACACTAAGAAAGCATAGCTTTGTTTACTTTTATTTAACCCAACTATTCCCAGGATAATGATAGGAGGGTAGAATACCACTTTATTTGCCATTTTAAAAATCAACGCTCTCAAATACAGTGGTACCTCGAGATACGAGTGCCCTAACATACGAGATTTTTGAGATACGAGCCATTGAGTGAGCGATTTTTGCTTTGAAATACGAGCAACAGTTGAGATAGGAGTAATCATTCGGATCAGCAGGCTGCACACAACTCACCAATTTACCTTGACTCAAGGGTTTCCCACGCCTCAAGGTTACGGAACGAATTAAACTCGTATCTCGAGGTGCCACTGTATTGGCATTTCTGGTAAACCTCAAGTCAAAATTTTAGTCTCACAATCAGGGCGAATGATCAAGCTGGTTGAACTCTAGAAAAGAGAGTAGGTTTGCTCATGTTTGTAGGGCTTATTGCTTAAGCTGTTTGCGTACAGGAGAAAGATGGTAATTAAAGCTTTGTTTCTCATGATAAAACTTTGGAAACAGAGGCATCCTATTACCCAGTATTAGTCAACCTGATTCATTTATTGCACCAGTAACGCTTGCTCCCTGACCGTATCCCAGGTGGCTTTCTGGGTAAACGGATATAGTAGTGAGCAAGGCAGGGAGAGGCCTGTCTCTGGCCAAGGGGAGGGTCAGTACAGTGGTACCTCGAGATACGAGTGCCCTAACATACGAGATTTTGAGATACGAGCCATCGAGCGAGCGATTTTTGCTTTGAAATACGAGCAACAGTTGAGATAGGAGTCATCGCACGGATCGGCGGCTGCACACGATCCACCCGTTTACCGCGACTCGAGTGTCTCATAGTTTCCCATGCCTCAAGGTTACGGAACGAATTCAACTTGTATCTCGAGGTACCACTGTATAACTAAACTAACGAGTGGATGATGCTGTTTCAGTGGGTAAGTGATGTGACAGTGCAGGGTCACGTGGCAGGGACTGTTGGTCCAGCACAGCCCCCAGGCTCCTGCCCTCTGATGCAGACATGAACACTGTGCCGGAAGCACACTAGTGGGGCTTCGGGGGCAAACCACAGTGCAGAGGGAGCAGCAAGGGCAAGGGCCTAAGGCAGACATGAGCTGGGATGCGGGGAAAGCAGAGGCAGTGGCAGCTGAGGCCAGAGAAGTCGATGATGAGGGACCCTCGTGGACCACAAGGAGCCGTGGAGTTCCGCCTTCCCGTGGACCCCGGAGACTGCCCGGGCCTGGGCTTAGCTGAGGAGGTACTGAGGACAGGGACCTCATTCCTGGCTGCTCTCCAGAGAGCGGATGATAGCGAGGCCCGGGTGGCAGGAAGGAGGCCGGCTTAGGAGGCCACTGGAGGCCGGGCGAGCGCTGAGGCGGTGCAGACCGGGGTGTGAAGCTGGAGAGGAGAGCCCAGCAGACTGTGATGGGGGCCCAGCCCCGCACGGATCAGGGGTGCTGGCAGAGAAATGGAGGGCCCTCAGGGGGGCAGCACTAACAGGAACGGAGACACAGCAAATTGTAAGAGAAACAGGGCTGGAGAAGTAGGAAGCATTGAGTTCTGGTTTGTCCCCTGTCGGGCCACATTAGTTTTGCAGATTCCAAAAATATACCAACTCTTCCGTCCCACTGGGGCATTTGACCTCTTATTACTTACTTACTTACTTACTTACTTATTTATTCATTCATTCATCCATCCATCCATCTATTCATCTGTCCATCCATCCATCCGTCCATCCATTCATCCATCCATCCATCCATCCATCCATTAATCCATCCATCCATCCATTCATTCATTTTAACTTTATTGAGTGACGTTGATTAATAAGAAAATAGTTTTTTGTTGTTATATATATATATATATATATATATATATGTATATCATTGATTTTTTACAGAAAGGAAGGGAAAGAGATAGAAAGTCAGAAACATGGATGAGAGAGAGACATCGATCAGCCGCCTCCTGCACTCCCCACAGTGGAGATGTGCCCGCAAGCAAGGTACATGCCTCCAACTGGAATCGAACCTGGGACCTTTGAGTCCATAGGCTGACACTCTATCCACGGAGCCACACCAGTTTCGGCAAGAGAATAGTTTTTGAATGACCCACCAATCCCTCTCCTGGGTATAAACCTGAAAAACATCCATTCGCAAAGATGTCCGTCCCCCTAAAGATGCGTTCCCTCTCACCCCACCCTCCCTCCGCCCAGGCTCCGCTTCCTGCAGTCTGCGCTCGCCGAGCACCGGCAGTTTGACGAATCGCTGCTCTCCTTCTCCAAGTGGATCAAGCAGTTCCTGGGCGAATTGCAAGCCACGTCTGAGATCAGCCTCACGGACCATCAGGCCACGGTGACCCGGCACAAGGTAAAGGCATTCTTTCCAGAGGGAAGAAACGTTTGTTCATAACAGAGAGCTCTTCAACTTTAAAGGGAAGTAAATTAAAACAAAACAAAACAAAACAAAAAAACACAACACTCACCTGCGCCTTAACATTGTCTTTCTCTATAGATGTTCTCACCAAGTGTTATGCAGATACCGTAAGCAGATAAATCCACTTCAGATAAAATACCTTTTTTTCCCCACAATGGAACAAATAATTTCTAGGATAAGGTGATGAGAATATTTATTTATAAGCTTCCCAGTGTGTTTTGGTCCAATGCTAAGAACGAATACCAAATCCCAATGCTTTCCCAATGCGGTTTTTCTGACTTACTATTTAGCTTGCAAGTTCTTTAAAATTTCTTTTTCTTATTTCTCAATTATGCATAATATGTATCCTGACATTTAAAAAAACTGTTTTGAAATCGGATATTGGTCATCAAGGACTGGAACAGTTGGGGTGAGCTACATGGTAAGCTTACAGCAATACTGACCGAGAGGACATTGACTGACTATTGGATGTGCCCTCCCTGCTGGGCTTGCCAGTGGGGTTTTCCCCAAGGAGAAGCATGCTCTCCTTTCTTCATGAGCGCCTGTGGTTTCTCCATTTGGAGCAAGGTGCTCCCCAGATGAGGCTCCCCCCCTCAAAGATGGGAGCTGGGGCGCCATCTTCCTCCAGGAGCACAGGTCAGGGGGTGACTCCCAGCTGTTTGAGAAAGATGGGCTTCTGGTTTAAAACTGCCCGGGAGGTTCTAAAGAGATTTACATCTCCACGGGACAGAAGAGAAGACAACAGCTTTTATATATAAGTTTTCTAAAGTAGACACTCAAAGAAGCCCTCTAACGTTAGTAGTTGGGTTGAGGGAAAGATTAGGGCCATTCTTGTTATGATTAAGACAGGTGATCATTTCTCTTTCCTGGAAACCACACTGAAAAAGTTAGCAAACCTCGGGTAGGTTTTAGCCATGATATGTGTTAGCTGGACAAATTTCCTCTACAACAGCCTTAGCCAGTTCATCTACACCTCCTCAGAGAGAAGGAGCTAAACCTGTGCAGTATCATCTGCTTTATTCACACTTGAAAAGAGGCCCACGTCTGTCTATTCCACACTCCTTCACTGCCTTAGAATTAGCTGGATTGTATGTACATGTATATGTATATGTATATGTATATATGTGTGTGTATGTATATAACATATCTTTTAAAACCGTACAAATTTTGAGTTTCTTTTAACTGTATATACTGTAACTATACCTTTTAACTGTATATACATATATATTTTAAAATCTTGCAAATTTTATATATGTGCATATATTCTTTTAAATAATTTATTGGGGCAACCTTGGTTAATAGGAGCATATAGGTTAACTGTTTCTATTCACAAAGGAATTCTTTTTCACGGACTACATTAGTCCCAAATCCAAGTTGTGTTTTGTATGAAATACATACATGAGCAAAACAAGATAAATCTTAAGGATCTTTCTAAAAGTTTTATTATGGGTGACCTTTAAATACTGTACCAGACCTTGCATTTGAAATGTATTTTTTTAATATATTTTATTTTAATTAATTAATTAATTTAAATATGTTTTATTGACTTTTTAAAGAGAGGAAGGGAGAGGGATAGAGAGCCAGAAACATTGATGAGAGAGAGACATCGATCAGCCACCTCCTGCACACCCCCTACTGGGGATGTGCCTGCAACCAGGATACATGCCCTTGACTGGAATCGAACCTGGGACCCTTCAGTCCACAGGTCGATGCTCCATCCACTGAGCCAAACCGGTTTCAGCTAAAATGTATTTTTTTTTAAATTTTGTTAATGAAATAGATTGGGGTGACATTGGTCAGCATGAACCTACAGGTTTCGGTTTGGGTTTCTGCGCTCCGTGGCCTGTGGCTCGCACTGTGGGTCCTGACATCACGGATTCTGTGACAGGTGCGTGTCAGACCCCACAGTGCCTCTCTCTCTCTCTCTTCCCCCCACCCCAGGACCACGCAGCGGAAGTGGAACGCAAAAGGGGGGAGCTGCAGAGCTTGCAGGGGCACCTCGCCAAGCTGGGCGCCCTGGGCCGGGCCGAGGACCTCCACGCCCTGCGGGGCCAGGCCGAGGACTGCGGGCAGCTGCTGGAGGAGGCCGGCCGGGCGGTGGGGCGGCGGCAGCGGGCGCTGGCCGAGCTGGCGGGGTTCGCGCAGGGCCGCGCCTCCCTGGCAGAGGCGCTCGGCCGGCTGCGGCAGACCGTGGAGGCCACGGGCAGCATGGACCCGAGACGGGCCGACGCCCTGGACAGGGACCTGCAGGAGGCTCTCCGAGGCGCGAAGGCCTTGGAGTCCGCGGCCGTCGGTCTGGACGGCCTGCTGACCAAAGCCCAGTTCCGCCTCAAAGGCGGGGGGCCCGAGCCCAGGACGTCCTGCAGGGCCGCCGCTGACCGCCTCTGCTCCGAGTTAGAGGGCGTCCAGAGCCTGCTGGGCACCAGGCAGAGCGAGGCCGACGCCCTGGCCGCGCTGCAGAGGGCGTTCCACCGGCAGAAGGAGGAGCTGCTGCAGAGCCTCGAGGATATCGAAGAGCGGGCCGACAGGGAGCGGCTGAAGGAGCCCGCCCGCCAGGCGCTCCAGCAGAGGTGGGGGGACTGCCGTGGTCTCAGCGAGTGGTTATTCGTCCTAGGACTCACGCCGGTGCAAAACTTCCATAGCTAGCAATGTCTCTTTTTCCATTTTTTAAAGTACAGTGGTATCTCGAGATACGAGTGCCCTAACATATGAGATTTTTGAGGTACGAGCCTTCGAGCGAGCGATTTTTGCTTTGAAATACGAGCAACATTTGAGATAGGAGTAATCGCGAGGATGGGCCAGCTGCACACGACCCACCAGTTTACCACGTCTCAAGGTCACGGAACGAATTAAACTCGTGTCTCGAGGTACCACTGTATATTTTATTGATTTTTTACAGAAAGGAAGGGAGAGGGATAGAGAGCTAGAAACATGGATGAGAGAGAGACATCGATCAGCTGCCTCCTGCACGTCCCCCACCTGGGATGTGCAATATGTAATATGCAAATTGACGATATCTCTGCTACACCCATAAGCCACATCCACCAGGCAATCACAGCAAGTATGCAAATTAACCCAACCAAGATGGCTACAGCCACAGAGAGAGCAGGAGGGAGGCTTGGGTTGCCCCTGGCGATGCAAGAAGCCAAGCTTTCGCAAACCCTGGCCTGCCCATACCATCAAAGAGTAATAGAAAGGGAATACACACTTAATCGAAGTTTGAAGGTGATTAGTGAGAGTGACTTTACATGTTTTCTGAGGTACACTCTAAAGTATGCAAGTTAACTCTAAAAGCATCTTTATCAGTGGACATCTGTTCATCTGTTACTAGTTTTCTAGCTCTCTGTATGTGTGCTTCATGGAGAGGAAATATTGGTTTGCTACCTTTAGTAAAACAACACTCTAACTCACAGATTGAGAGTCTTCAATCAGTTAGAAGACGAACTGAATTCTCATGAGCATGAGCTATGTTGGCTGAAAGACAAAGCTAAGCAAATTGCTCAGAAAGATGTAGCCTTTGCACCTAAACTTGATACGGAGATAAATCGCTTAGAGGTCACCTGGGATGACACCAAAAAGCTAATTCATGAAAAGTAAGTCAGAAACTTCACAGTTTTCATTCTTTAACTTCTCCCTGTTTTGTGACATTGGGCCATGCCTGGTGATTTGCATGGGTGTGATCAAGAATTGAGTATCTTTTGCCGTCATTAGTATTCTGTGTCTTTCAGTAATGATAAGAATTAGTCCTACAGAACTTGATTGGGGAGGCTGCTTTGAGATAACAATTACATGTGAAATTCAGTGCTTACACACAGTTGTCAAGTTACTAAGTGTTACCATGACAGGCTTAACCTCCTGATTTTTTTAAATTCTGTTTTGTTATAGTTGTTTGTAACTGAGGTATGACTGACATAAGGTAAAATTCACTCTTTTAAATGTACCGTATTTTCAGGCATATAAGACAACTTTTTAACCCAGGAAAATCTTCTCAAAAGTTGGGGGTGGTCTTATATACCAGGTGTCATCTTATAGGACAAGTATATCCCAAACTCTATATTTTAACTGGAAAAGTTGGAGGTCGTCTTATATGCCGAGTCATCTTATATTCAGAAAAATACGGTATTCAGATATGCTTAATTTATTTTTTTAAAAAGGAAATTTGATGAAGAAAGAATAATAATCTTTTCAATGAATAGTCCTGAAACAATTGAGTATCTATATGCATTAAAAAATAATATATCTACATAAGTTTGAGTTATCCAGAACATATATTGCATCTTTGCTTATTATTGAAAGTCACATATTTTATTTGAATGGTTAGGTGCATTCTTCATGAGGATATTTTTGGACATTAGAATTAAGTAAGAGCAACGAGCTTGGTAGGTATAGACAGGATTTCTCTTTCATCTATTAATATGTCTGTATACATCAGGTCCAACCACAGAGGATTCTTCCCTCTTGACAATAAATGATGTCTTTCCTTTGACCATTGCAGCCAAGGCCAATGCTGTGGGCTTATTGACTTAATGAGAGAATATCAGAACTTGAAGTCAGCTGTATCGAAAGTTCTAGAACATGCCAGCAACGTGATTGCAACCAGAACCACTATAAAGGATGAGGAGGATCTTAAATGGGCCTTATCCAAGGTAGTAATTCAAACTGTATTTATTTTAGTAGAACACTTTATTAAACCTGTTGTGTGTGTTTTCACTCACAATGTATTCGCTACACAAATCTTGTCAGTACAGTTAGATGTAGATAATTCATGCTAACAAGCTCACCATTTTTTAAGAGTTCTGATATCCTAGGATTCTAGCAATTCAAGAAAATTAGTATACACACACACACACACACACACACACACACACACAGAGTTTATGAATATCCCTGCTTTCTGCATCAGGTCATCCAATAATTAAATTCCTTGGAGGCAAATGGTTTTAAACTCTTATCATTGATGATTTTATTAATTAAGGAAACATTTATGTTCACAGCATGAAGCTGCCAGGAACGAAATGTGTAATGAGCAGAAAGAATTGGATGACTTTACCAGTAAAGGAAAACAGTTGTTATCTGAGCTGAAAAAAATCCACAGCGGTGATTTCATCTTGGTGAAAACAGACATGGAGAGCACTCTGGACAGATGGCTGGATGTAAGCTCATCACCTTGGGTTCCGTGAATAGTTTAAATATTCACATTTCTGACTCTCATTTTGGGGCAAAGGGTTATTGAGGGATGCGAATTCCATTTTTAACTTTGAATGCTAAATGCAAATATAATATTCTAAAGGAAAATAGTGTTCACATAAATTTTAGAAATAGTAAAATAATATTTGCTTTATTTTTTTAAACTGATTGGCAAGGCCAAAACTGGTTTAGCTCAGTGGATAGAGCATCGGCCTGCAGACTGAAGGGTCCCAGGTTCAATTCCGGTCAAGGTCATGTACCTTAGTTGCGGGCACATCCCCAGTAGGAGGCGTGCAGGAGGCAGCTGATGGAGATTTCTCTCTCATGGATGTTTCTAATCTCTATCCCTCTCCCTTCCTCTCTGTAAAAAATCAATATATACATTTTTTTTAAAAATCCTTATTGGCAAGTTTTCTAGAATTTTACTTGATAGCTTCAATCATAACAAATTTATGATCTGCCTTCTCAAAACTCTGGAATTATGAATAAAAGTAAAAAAATAATGTATAAACAACCTATAGAGTAGGTTGTATAAACAACCAAAATAATGTATTAACAACCAAAATGTATAATAATTTAAAGTAAGAAGACTCTTTAGTATTGAACACCAGTGCCTTGCAGTTTATATCCTTGGGTTTTCGTTCCTGCTGTGTCATTTACTGGCTCTGTGACCATTGGACGGGTCACTCGATCCCTCTGGAACTCTATAGCTCAATCCATGCATATTTTACACTGTTTTCCAGCTCCAAAAATCCAGTGATTGTGTTGACCTCTATTACGAATATCTAGTCTCGGAATTTAAACCCTTCCTTAAGCTAAGCCACTTAAGTTAGACATTGATGTTTACATATTATAATCAAATAATCTGGGGACTTAAGAAGACCTGATAATTCTCCCACTTTTAAAATGATACTATTAAGGGAAGAATATTAAGCAATAATAGTATCGGCATGCAAATTTGGTTAATCTTCTATACAGTATATTTACTAATTCTATAAATAGGTTCAAGCCTAATTTTATATATCGTCATTACAAATGAAAGGGCTTACTGTTTTAGTTTCAAAAATACGTATAATACTGCCCAATATGGACCCTGTCTTCTAGAACTCAACCTTAGAGTGAGTTCTATTACAGTAGACCCGTTATGATTACTTTTCCAATTTGCAAATAAAAGTCAAATGTTTTAGAAATTCAACCAACTCTCCCAGTGACAGAAACAATTTATAAATTGAGTTCAGTGCACTAGTCAGTTTACAATAATTTTTGTAAAACTTGGCTTTCTGATCAGATTATAGTCTTCTGACTAAGGAAGCATTGATGTTTTTAGTACTTTGGTGGGGCAAAGAGCATTTATTAAAGCCTCGAATTGTTACCTATTTGATCTTGATCTTCTCTTCCAGGTGTCAGAGAGAATCGAGGAAAACCTGGATCGGCTGCGGGTAAGCCTGTCCCTTTGGGCTGATATTCTCTCGAGTAAGGACGAGATTGAAGGCTGGTCCAACAGCTCTGTCCCTCAGCTGGCCGAGAGCATCCGCCACCTGAACGACAGCCTCAGGACCGAGGAGCTGCTGAAGGAGTTCGAGGTCAGTGAGCTACACTTTCAAACGGGAGCCGGTGGGTGGCATTGGCCAGAAGATGAAAATATCGGCGTCCTTTTTTAAAAGTTCATTCTTTTTTTAAAAAAAATACATCTTTATTGACTTCAGAGAGGAAGGGAGAGGGAAGGAGAGAAAGAGAGAAATATCAATGATTAGAGAGCATCACTGATCGGCCACCTCCCACATACAGTCTGCTCCCAGCCCTGACTTTTGGGGTTCAGGGAGCCCGTGGACATCAGCCCCAGCCCCTGAACGCAGAGAGCTGGATCAGCCCAGCGCTGAGAACGCCCGGCCGCTGCCGAGCAGGAAAGGAGGGAGTGGGGAGGTGGTGTGTGGGGTGTGATGCCTTCCCTGTCCAGGGTTTCTAGAAAAGGCCAGGGGCTGGCAGGCGGTTCATCACCTCTTTCTGGGGAAGTAATTACCTCCGGGATCAAAGGCACTGGGAGGTTCGTTAGTGTCCACAAGGGGCCAAAGTCCGATATTTCACTCTCCCTTTGGGAGCCCAAATGACTAACGATGCTTCTAAGAGTCTAATTTGTTCAGTGACATTTCTTTGGTTGTTTATTCTTTCTTCCTTTTTACGGTAGCGTTGGTGCAAAAAAAAAAAAAAAAAAAAAGGCAACAAAAAACAAACAAGCAATAAGGCAGAACATTAGACTCCAGCCTCCTAATTAACCTGATTTCTGTTTTAACGCCGGTTAAATGTTTATTTGAAAGGTTTCCTTGTGTGTTACAGATAGCCAGTGGTTATTAGGCACTTCCAGTGAGTACTGCCTCGGCAGTGCTTGCTCAAGAGTTTCATGTTGCCATGGTAACCAGTGATATCAATGCTAATGAGAAAATAGCAGTGAGTTGTTAAAAATTCCCACTGACTCAAGACTTTTTGGTTGGTTTAATTTTTTTTCCAGGAGCATTTTTCCTTCCCAGTAAAAGAGGGCGGGAAAGAAAGAAAATTCCACATACACCCTCGCATCCAAAGTGCGAGTGAATGGTGACATTTTTTCCATATTCCTAAATACTGACAATGATCAAAAATGAAAAAGATTGTTTTTTCTTACTCTAGCTTAACGTGGGGGCATTTTGACCGTTAACTCTTGAAATGATTAAATGCCAAATATAACACGAGAATGTTCAGATTAGTCATGCTTTTCCCCTTTGTCTTGGACTTGACAGGCTGAAGTCAGAAACCACGCGTTGAAACTGGAAGATCTTCATGCGAAAGTGAGTGACCTGAAAGAATTAACCAAAAACCCGGAGACGCCATCAGACCTGCAGGTAAGCGCTCAGTCCATTCTGTAACAGCTGCTACCTGCTAGACTCTTTATCTCAAAGAGTACAGTGCTATCTCAAGATATGAGTTTAATTCGTCCCGTAACCTTGAGGCGTGGGAAACGATTAGACGCCTGAGTCAAGGTAAACTGGTGGGTCGTGTGCAGCCGGCCGATCCTCGAGATTACTCCTATCTCAACTGTTGCTTGTATTTCAAAGCAAACATCGCTCACTCGACAGCTTGTATCTCAAAAATCTCATATGTTAGGACACTCGTATCTCGAGGTACCACTGTATTTCTGTCCGTTAAGTATGTGTATATTAAAGTGCGTGTGTTTCGATTGCTTTGAGTGGCCAGCCACTCTAAGGCATCTGCCAGACTGTGCGCTCCGGCCCAGAGGTGAATCATCAGAGAAAAAGAAAGAAGAGCATGTCTGTGTGACATCCAGGTCATCTAAGAAAGCTTTCTGGCCGAAACCGGTTTGGCTCAGTGGATGGAGCATCGGCCTGAGGACTGAAAGGTCCCAGGTTCGATTCCGGTCAAGGGCATGTACCTTGGTTACGGGCACATCCCCAGTAGGGGGCGTGCAGATGGCAGCTGATCGATGTCTCTCTCTCATCAATGTCTCTAACTTTCTATCCTTCTCCCTTCCTCTGTGTGAAAATCAATAAAATATATTTAAAAAAAAGAAAGAAAGAAAGAAAGAAAGAAAGAAAGAAAGAGCTCCACTTCAAGTTTGATTGGAGTTCCAAGTCTTGCTTAGGAAATGGTCCTGGCTGTTTTGTAGAACTGAAACTGTTTGCGGTTTATCCTAAGCCCCTTTTTTATCTGGGGTCCTAAATAAATATGCATTTTTTAAATTGAGAAATCAGGGCTCTCCTGAAGTAAGCCACCCAGGAACAGAGAGCCAGCCCCCCTGAAGGCTTATAGAGGAAGACAGAAGGAAAGTGCTTTAGGATGAAATCCTATCGGGGGAGGGGAGGAGTGTCCAAAGTAGTGGTCACATCGGGCCGACCTGTGTGAGTGTTTTCTGGGAGAATGAGGAGCAGGTTTTTTGTCACCTGCTTGATAACCCTGAGTGAGTCCAGCTGTCTTTGGGATGTGATCCTGCGTACCCCCTGGGACCACAGACAAACTGCCACTTCTGCATCTCAAGTTCACTGTAAGCCTTCCTCTCTCCGCTGGCCATCGCTCAGAGAGTCTGGCACTGGTACCCGCTGATTTTCCGTCTTAGAGAAATTGGATGAACACCCATGGTTACGCGCCTGTGGTTTGGGTTTGGTTTTTTATGATTGAGCAACACATCGACGGAATTCCCAGTCAAAGAGGGTCTGGTTTTGCACAGATTTTGCTGAAAGCCTGCCTGATGTTTTATGTGTAGTTTCTAGAAGCGGACCTGCGGCAGAAACTGGAGCACGCCAGGGAGACCACCGAAGACGCCAAAGGAACCCTGAAAGATTTCAGGGCTCAGAGCTCGCAAGTGGAGAAATTCATTAAGGACAGAACAGCCTGGCTGGCGAAGCTGGAAGAATCCTTGGCGGACTGCGCGCAGCATGAGACGTGTGAGGGGCTGAAGAGAGTGAAGGTAGGTCGCCCACGCTCGCTGACGGGGTACACTGCGGCGGGAAGGGGAGTCCCCCTGCTCTGTGGTGGCTGGACTCAAACCTGAACCTCTGCTCTCCATCACCCGCATGAACACGAGACTTAGCGCAGTAAGTAACAGGTAGAGAACTGAAAGCGAGGTGAATACGTAATCTGAAAACAGAAAGCATTGCTGGAAGGCTTGCGCACAGGCTACTATTTATTATTATTATTATTATTATTATTATTATTATTATTAAAGGGGCGGCATCTATACAAGTGTTTGAATGTCCATGAATTTTCCAACTTGAATGCTAAATAGCTTTTCCTCACTAATTTTATTTTTATTGGTTGGTATGGCTGCTTTTATCTAGACTCTAGAGAAAGATGTATTTTTTTTAATTGAGAAGACATCTCACTTTTATGTCAGCATGTTCATTTTCAGAGATGACATTTCTGATCAGCTCTATCAAGCTTATGAGTTGGGATGAGTACTCAACAAAAAATGATATGTTCTTTTTTAGCATATTATTTTTTTACTGTTCTTTTTTTTTTAATACTTTATCGATTTTTTTACAGAGAGGAAAGGAGAGGGATAGAGAGTTAGAAACATCCATAAGAGAGAAACATCGATCAGCCGCCTCCTGCACGCCTTCTACTGGAGATGTGCCTGCAACCAGGGTACATGCCCTTGACCAGAATCGAACCCTGGGCCTTTCAGTCCGCAGACCGACGCTCTATCCACTGAGCCAAACCGGTTTGGGCTTTGCTGTTCTTGAGTATCTTTTTAAAGTAACTACTTGTGCCTTTCCTGTGGCCCATGAGCCACATGGCCCACTGAAGAATGTGAACTTAGGAGGGTGATTGCATTTCTAGTTTCTCATCAACTGATTAAACCCAAGCTTCTGGCAGGAATCCACAAGGATCTATTCCATTTGCTTAAAATGCCAGACTCTCACTCAAATCCTAGCGACCCTTCAACAGCAGTTGGCAGATGTTCCCAAGGAGAACTGAGCCACACATTCTCCAACAATCAGCACCGAGAGATATCCCAAATACAGCGGTACCTCGAGATACGAGTTTAATTCGTACCATAACCTTGAGGCGTGGGAAACTATGAGACCCTCGAGTCTCGGTAAACTGGTGGGTCGTGTGCAGCCGGCCGATCCGCGCGATGACTCCTATCTCAAATGTTGCTCGTATTTCAAAGCAAAAATAGCTCATATCTCAAAAATCTCGTATGTTAGGGCACTCGTATCTCGAGGTGCCACTGTACTCAAAAACCAATCCCGCACCAATGTACACATCACCGAGAGGGTTTTGATAGCATCCGTTTCCAAAAGAAGTGCCCTCGTGCAATAGACGGAATATGTCTCCTGCGTCTGATAAACCCCCTCCACGGCCCGCGTGTCTTCTCCAGGAAATGCAGAAAGAGCTGCACAGTCAGCAGAGCAGCCTCGGCTCCACCCAGGACACCCTCAGCAGCCTGTGCCGCAAGTACCACTCGGCCGAGCTGGAGCGCCTGGGCGGGGCCCTCACCGGCCTCACCAAGAAGCACGAGGCTGCCAGCCAGCTGTGCGCCAGGACCCAGGCCGGCCTGCAGGCCTCCCTGGAGA
>PVJN01028138.1:0-27470 GCA_004026805.1 Lasiurus borealis | reverse complement strand
CGCGTCTCCGTACCTCAGCTTTTTGCAGTTCCTCTGGGTGTCTGTGAACCCCTCTCTTTCCCTCCAGCTGCAGAACCCCCACTCAGCCAGCTTTCCTGTGGTTCTGGATGATGTCTGTTCTGTCCTTCAGTTGTAGTTCCGAAATTGTTGTGCGAGGCAGCCGAGTAGGTGTTTACCTATGCCGCCATCTTGGCTCCTCCTTTCGGGGGGCCTGCTTTCTCTGTAGCACCAGCGCTGCCGCTGGCACCCCCGCAGGGCTCACGGGGGAGGGCCCACCTCGGTGTATTCATCCTCTGTGCTTTCTTGAGTCTGCTCATTCAGCTGGTAGATGGAACTGAGTTTCCTTTTCAGTTGCTAATTGGACTAGTGCTGCTGTTTCATTTTCTTAAAAACACACACACATTTCTATACTAAGTTTTGACCATGCATGTACTGGTAAAAAGTATCTATAAATCATCTTCTCTGTATTCCTGTCAGTCTGTATATTAAATATTAGTTACGCTTTTATTTATACTTATTTCTCGTTAAAATCCAAACTTTCTTCCTGTATCTCAATGCACTTACACCTCTTGGGAGATTTTCACACTAAAGTGTCATCCGAGCCCAAACCTGGTGATTGGAGAAGCCGGTGTTTTATCGTAGAGGAAAGGTGACATGTTTAGCACGGACTCCCACATGCCAGCCAGCCCAGTGCCCCTGCAGATGGGCCTCAGTCACAGAAAGCCACACGGGCGAGGCTAGTGCAAAGCAGCGAGTTCTCTGAAAGTCAGTGGTTTTGATTCTGGACCAGTTCTAACAGGATAAGGTGGGAGAAGCCCACAAAACCCCCAACAATTCTCCAGCACCAACAGGGCGTCTGGAAACTCAACTCAGTCCTGACACTGCCCGCCCAGAGAGAACATCAGAGCCTGCAGGGGAGGGGTCTCCGAGGAGACCCTCCCCTCCCTTTAGATGACGGTCTTAAGTCCAGGCGGTTGGTTCCCTGCGCTTCCGACCAACCGGCTACAGATTGGGGACTCCCGCCCCAGGTTTGGTAAATTTACCAGAGCAGCTCACAGAACGACAAGGTACCTTACGAGGCACCGGTTTACGTAAAAGGACACAACTCCTGCTCAGCCAGATGGAGGACGGCACAGGGCAAGGTACAGGGCACAGGCGGGAGCGCAGCTCCCCCTGAGACTACCCTCTCCTCCCCTCCACCTGCTCCCGCTCCCTCTTCTGGATTTCCAGACTGATTCACTCCTTAGCCATTGGCAACCGATTTCACTTTCAGCCCTTCACCCCCCCAGTCGGATGGTGAGATGGAACTTACAACCCTCATCACATGGTTGGGTCTCTGGCAACCAGTCTCCAACCTTAAGTGGAATCCAAATGGCACCTCATTAACATACCAAAAGGCATCTTTAAAGCTCTCACCACTTACTAAATTCCAAGGGTTTTAGGAGCTTAGTCCAGAAATGGGATGAAGACAAATCTGTATTTATTATAAGTCACAGTAGCACATAGGTCATAGGGCAGTCTTATTGAAAAAGAGCTGTAGTGTTACACTGAATATTATTGGTCCCACTTACCTTTCAGGGCAAGATACTAGTTGGGACAAGGAATGCTGAAATCATTGAAGTTGGCGAGAAAAATGCAGCATGTAATATTTTGGTTAATGGTCATGTGGACGGACCCATATGGGGACTAGCGACACATCCTTCCAGGGATTTTTTCCTCTCTGCTGCTGAAGATGGGACAGTGAGACTCTGGGACATTGCTGACAAAGTAGGTGCAAACGGTTTTTTAAAAGATGTAATTTCTCAGAATTGTATTGAGTTTGGGGAAGAAATTGGTTTATTCTGTAAGTACTCTACTTAATATAGTGCTCTTTGCCTCTTGGTTCTTACGCAGAAGATGTTAAACAAAGTGAATTTGGGACATGCTGCTCGTACTGTGTGTTACAGCCCTGAAGGGGACATGGTGGCTATTGGGATGAAAAATGGAGAATTTATTATTTTACTGGTGAGCTCTCTAAAAATATGGGGAAAGAAGAGAGACAGACGATGTGCAATCCACGATATCAGGTTAGTCAACAAATACAGTATTCCTAGTATACTTTTAATGACCCAGTTTGCATTTGGAAAAAGGTTCTTAGTACTCTTAGAATTTTATGACATCATAAATTGTATGCTGAAATGTGGCTGTTTATAGGCTTAGTAGAGGCTGGTGCATGAAAATTCATGCACTGGAGAGGGTCTCTGCCCCCTCTCACAGCCTGGGAGCCCTCAGAGGCAGGAGGCAAATCTGCAATCAGGGAAAAGTAATGCCCCCATCACACCTCTACTGCCACTGCCGGCAGCGCAGGCCTTGGCAGGCCCTGGTTACCTGTGCCTTGGGCAGCCCTGGAGCTGGGCAGCCGCCATCTGAAGCTTGCCTGCATCTCAGGCTGGCCCTGGGTGGCCAGGGGGGCTGAGAGGACTGGGGGATTCCTTGGGATGGGCCTGGTCGTGCCACGTAACGGCCACGGGGCTGAGGGGAATGGGCACTACCATCTTTGAGGGTGTGGTAATCAATTAGCATATTTTTTCCTTATTGGCTGTGGGTGCCACCATCTTTGTGAGGGCATGACAGTCAATTAGCATATTCCCTCTTTATTAGATAGGTGCCTTGTAATAGCAAGTACTCAGTGAATCTTAGATGCCCGTAAGTTCCTCCTGCCGAAGTGATCTTTCCCCTGCCCTTCAGAAGGTGTTAGCCTGGAAAACTGAAGTAATAATCCAACCATCTCTTACTGTACAGTTCATTGATGTAATATTTACTACGTATCTGCTGTGCCCCAGAATCCAAAGTTCAGCTTTTCTTGAACTTTTATTTTTCAGTGCTGAAGCGAATTTAAATGGCTACCATTTCCTGAGCACTTTTATGTGATCTAGATATATAATACAGGTCAGAATTTCCCTTTCTCCACCACTAACACACCTTTACAAATGCAACTTCCTCAGCACTTCAAAACATAAAACAGTAATGCTTCCCTAAGGTACTGAGCTCTGACTGAATACAGTGTCGCATGATCACTGGGCAAAAATAGCACTTTTTCTTTTAAAATAATAACATCCAAGGAGAAATCAAAGATGGCGGCATAGGTAAACACCTAAACTGTTGCCTCGCACAATTTCAAAACTACAGCTAAAAGACAAAACGGACATCACCCAGAACCACAGGAAAGCTGGCTGAGTGGAAATTCTGCAACTAGAAGGGAAGAGAAAAGCACACTGAGACTCAGAGGAGCTGCAGGAGCAGAGGTACTGAGATGCACACGCGGAGAGAACTGGCAACTGAGTGCGCGGCTACAAAAGCTCCCAACTGCCCTGAACTCCAGTTCCGGGTGAGACTCTGGGGACCCAGACTCATACGAGGCGAAACTGGACTGTCAGGAAAGAGAAAAGCACACTGAGACCCAGGAACTGTGGAAGGCCCAGGTATTGAGATGTGCGCGTGGAGAGGGCGGGCAACTGAATGTGTGGCTGGCTTTCTCATACAGCAGGGAGACAAAAGCTCCCGACTGCCCTGAACTCATTCCGGGCGAGACTCTGGGAACCCAGACTCATATGGGGTGAAACTGGACTGTCAGAAAAGAGAAAAGCACACTGAGACTCAGGAACTATGGAAGGCCCAGGTACTGAGACGTGTGCGTGGAGAGGGCGGGCAACTGAATGTGTGGCTGGCTTTCTCAAACAGCAGGGAGACAAAAGCTCCCGACTGCACTGAACTCCAGGTCCAGGCGAGACTCTGGGAACCCAGACTTATTTGGGGAGAAACTGAACTGTCTGGTAGCGGGTGGAACTCAAGGGCAGCTTTCTCTCACAGGTGCTTGCAGCGATTACCATGGGACACTGAGACACAGGGGCCTCATAGGACAGGGCTGACGGGAAACCAATGCTGTCTATTCCACCTGAGACTCCACCCCATCCAAGCTGAGCACAGAGGCTTTTTGCAAGTCTTGTCTTACAAGGAGATCTCCAAGACAGTAGTTCTCCCAGTGTAGACACAGCTGATCTTCACAGCCAATTGGCCTGGAGGTCAATTCCTCCCAGTGATACCAACAACAATCAAGACTTAACTACAACAAGACTGTGCACAAGCCCACAAAGGGGTGCACCAGAAGTGTCCACCTCAGGTAACTGGGGAGGGTGAGTCACTGGACCCATATAGGACACCTAACACACAAAGCCACTCTTATCAACTCAGGGAAGCAGCGAAATGTGGAGACAAAGAAACAGATCACAAATGAAAGAAATGGAGGAAAGCAAATGACTAGATACAGAGTTCAAAACCACGGTTATAAGGTTTTTCAAGAATTTCCTGGAAAAAGACGATAAATTTAGTGAGACCCTTAAGGATATAAAAAAGGACCAACTAGAAATTAAACACACTGACTGAAATAAAAAATATTATACAGAGATCTAAGCAGATATGAGGAATGCAAGAATCAAGTCAAAGGTTTGAAATACAAATAAGCAAAAAGCACTCAATGGGAAAAGAAAAAAAAGAATAAGAAAATTTGAAGATAGTGTAAGGATCCTCTGGGACAACCTGAAGCGTATCAACATCAGAATTATGGGGGTGCCAGAAGAAAAGAAGAGAGCAAGATACTGAAAACCTATTTGAAGAAATAATGACTGAAAACTCCCCTACGTGGTGAAAAAAATACAAGTCCAGGAAGTGCACAGAACCCCAAACAAAAGGAATCCAAAGAGGATCACACCAAGACACATCATAATTAAAAATGCAAAGGGCAAAAGACAGCGAATATTAAAAGCAGCAAGAGAAAAACAGTTAATTACCTACAAGGGAGCATCCATACAATTGTCAGCTGATTTATCAACAGAAACTATGCAGGCCAGAGGGAGTGGCAAGAAATATTCAAACTGATGAATAGCAAGAACCTACAATCAAGATTACTCTACCCAGCAAAGCTGTCATTCAGAATTGAAGGGCAGATAGAGCTTCACAGATAAGAAAAAACTAAAGGAGTTCTTCAGTACCAAACCATATTATATGAAACACTGAAACGTACTCTTTAAGAAGAGGAAGAAGAAAAAGGTAAAGATAAAAATTAGGACAATATGTATCAAGTGAATTTAAAAATCAAGTGAATAGCTGAAACCGGTTTAGCTCAGTGGATAGAGCGTCAGCCTGTGGACTGAAAGGTCCCAGGTTCGATTCTGGTCAAGGGCATTTTACCTTGGTTGTGGGCACTTCCCCAGTAGGGGGTGTGCAGGAGGCAGCTGATCGATCTCTCTCTCTCATCGACGTTTCTGACTCTCTATCCCTCTCCCTTCCTCTCTGTAAAAAAATCAATAAAATATATTTTTTAAAAAATCAAGTTTATAAAAAATCTGATGAACAGAATAAACTGGTGAATATAATAGAATCAGGGGCATATAAAGGAGTGTACTGGCAATTCTTAGGGGAAAAGGGGTGAGGGCGTGGGGAGAGACTGGACAAAAATCATACATCTATGGATGAAGACAATGCGGAGGAGGTAAGGGCAGAGGGTGAGTGGGAGGTGGGGGGAAGGGAGCTATGGGGGGAAAAAAGAGGAACAATTGTAATAATCTGAACAATAAAAATTAAATTAAAATAACATCATCCAAGCCTTAAGTAATCTCCCTTCTTCTAATAACCTGCATGCATTAAGCTGGTCTGTGTTCTCTACTGCTAAGACGAAAGAATTCTGAGTACCTTATGTGAATTATGTAACTTGGTAATTATGTAATTATTAGTGGTTCTTTAAAAACAAATATTTTTAAAGGAATTAGATAAAAGTTCAGAAACAATTTAAAATTGAAGTAAAATATAGTTTTTTGTTTTATGTAACACAAATATCTCAGGATACATAATCATTTGTTCCTATTAGGTAAATCTGTTTGAGGCCATATCATATGTACATTCTTGAGAGCTAAAAAGGTCACAGGTCTTAAACTATTTATGTATCCCATGTCACTTAATGCATCCTTTACATGTCTTATTGTTTATTCAGATTCAGTCCAGATTGCCGGTTTCTGGCAGTGGGCTCCAGTGAGAACTCGGTGGATTTCTATGACCTGTCATTGGGCCCCACCCTTAACAGAACCAGCTACTGCAAAGACATCCCCAGCTACGTCATGCAAATGGACTTCTCCGCCGACAGCAGATACCTCCAGGTGCAGTATCGTACTGGACGCGTGCACATTTCTGCATCTCGTTAGTGATGCATAAACACCCGAGCTCCAGTGCTTCCGAATTCTTGCATTTCCTGCTCACGCTACATTTTTTACTACCCTGTTCCCCAGTCCTTCCCTCCATTTTTGTACAAGATTCTGTCGTCATCTTCTACGTTTAGTAATGTTAGGAATGTAAATCAAATAGCACTCTGCTAGAATACTGTAAACTTCGGGATGTTGCCTCACGTAATGGAATTGTTGTTCCATTTTAATACATGATGAAAGGTGTCCACTGGCTGCTACAAACGGCATGTCTACGAAGTGCCTTCGGGAAGATACCTTACGGACCAGGCTGCCATTGACAAAATTACTTGGGCCACGTGGACGAGGTAAGCATTCAGTCATTGAGGGCTGCTCATCCGGGCACCGCTTTTGGTTGCCTGTATTTCCAGGCTTTATCAGTTTCCATGACTTACCAGTTCTTTTAAAGGAAGGAAATCAAAGTTAATACTTTAAAGACGCCCTCATATTTCCTTTCACATCATAGGTTTAACAGACAAATATATTGTGTTCTGTTAGGCAACTGTACTATTTCTCTATTGAAAAGGAATGCTATCTTGCAGTTTTTAGAAATGAAACGATAAATTTGTTCAAACTCGCTGGGTAACAGGTTGAGCATCCAGCTTCTTAGTTTATGTAAATGAAAACTGCTGTCAAATTCCCATAGAATAAGCATCACTTTTTATTGATTTTTAAAAGATTTAATATATAAACCTTAAAATTTTTAAATTTTCTTAAGGCGAGGGAAGGATTAACATCCCAGGTAAAAACTCATGATTCCTGGTAACTTAGTTTGCTTCCTGTATTTAAAAAACACATTAGGTACTTAGAGATCAATTACCAAGGAACTTTTCAGGATGGTCAACCTGTGTGTGTGTGCTCCAGTGGATTTCTCTCCTCCCTTCCCTCCAGCATTCTGGGCAATGAAGTTATGGGAATCTGGTCCCGGCATGCTGAGAAAGCCGATGTCACCTGTGCCTGTGTGTCCCATTCCGGAATCAGCCTTGTGACAGGAGATGACTTTGGCATGGTTAAGTTATTCGACTTCCCATGCCCGGAAAAATTTGTAAGTGTTCGGGGTTTAGCATTTTATATAATTACTAGTGACCTGGTGCACAAAATTCATGCACATTAAAAGGGATTAGAGGAAATAATTTAATATTGCTATTTTTATTTGCCTTTTCTCTATAATAGAAGTGTCAGATGAAAAGAAAATTAGTAAAATGTGTATGAAAACCTTCCTCCTGTCAGAGTCTGGGGCTCACCATGGGAACCCAGAGTCAAGTCCCCACCCACCCACATGCACCTCAAAATCTCGTGAAACCCAAACCCGGCCACTCCCCTCCCACTGGGCTCTATCCAGACCTGGCCAGTCCCATCCTTGTCAAGCCCTGCTGGGCAGGGGGCATAGCTTCAGGTCCCCCAGCCCAGACTGGGGCGGGGGGCATGCCTTGAGGTCCTCCATCAAGCGCCGCCAGGTGGAGGACATGGCCTGAGATCCCCTTCAAGCCCCACTGAGTGGGGGGCATGGCCTGAGGTCCCCCAGCCTGATACCAGCGTGGAGGGTGCAGCCTGAAGTCCCCTGTCAAGCCCCACAGGGGCAAGCGAGGGTGGAGCCTCAGGTTCCCACTGATTGCTCGTTAAGGCTCCCTATGGGAACTGGGCCTCAGCTGTGGGTTCAGCCACCTTTGTGATGGAGAGATAGCATATTCCCTCTTTATTAGACAGGATATTCTCAATTAGATGTCTGGTTATTAGTACATTCCCCCACCTAATAGCTAAATTGTATTGTGTCCTGCTCTGGAAATACTTTTGTGTTCTTAAATTTTTTTTCCAAACTTCCTAAATAACTATTAGAAATTATACCCCCTGCCCCAAAGTAACACCCACCTTTGCAAATTATTCTAATAAAAAGCTGTGATTAGTCTTTTCTCAAACCTTTACCAAGTTTCCAATGCTTTTCCTCCGAGGAAAAATTTGAGAGTAACTGGGGACATCTGCCCAGATCACCTGGTTTGTGTTAAATGCTGACCCCTTACTGATCTGAAAGGCACCTGATCACAGGCTATGGTCCCCACTGCTTCCTCTTTCAGCCCTGGTGATGGGAGGCGATGGTTCCTGGTAGCGACCTTTACCTTTTGTGTGCATTACACACCGTGAGCTTAGTTTTCTGTTTGTTTTTCAGGCAAAGCATAAAAGGTTCTTAGGTCATTCACCCCACGTGACAAACATTCGATTTGCCAGTGGAGATCGACACGTGATTAGTGCTGGAGGCGATGACTGCAGGTTGGTAACTTTTTCAGCCCCAAAGACAGACTCTCTCTGCTAATTATTTAGTGTCACTCTCTCTGCTCGTTATTTAGTGTCACTTCTGCAGCTGCAGTCTGTGGGCTCGCTTAACTGCCAGCCTGGGAAGGTAGAAAAGCGGATGACTCCTGAGGGCCACACACTACGTACAAATACAGAGTAAAAGCAGTTAATGAGGAAAATTGTTATGCATGTGTGGTTTGAAAGCTCAATTGAAAAATATAATGAACTCACTGCAGGTTTCCTCTGGTTGCAGTTTGTTTGTCTGGAAGTGTGTACACACGCCTCACTGAAAGACGTGGATGCTGAGAAGACTGAAAAAACAGCCTTGAGAAACCAGAATTACCGAAGAGGGAGAAGTCTAGTGGTGCTAATTTAAGAATGTAACAGGGATATATGCTCAGAATCATCAAAATATAAGATGGATAAGTTAAAAATATTTATTATATGCACTGAATAACTGTAATCCATACACTGCCAGATAATTACATCTCGAGGAAGGACAAAATAAATACTTAATAGTGAGAGCCAACCCCCATTTGGGGGGAGTGTGCAAACTTGGCAGACCTGCTGGCAAGGCAACCCAAAACCTTAAAAACCCAACTCAGATTATTTTCATCATCCTTTAACAAAATGCTTTCCTTTTAGAGTTTGTGGTTCACAGTTGAGTGAAACATATCCTTATGTTTCTGGAAGGAAAGGAAACACCCCGTCACCCTTAAGGATGGTTTTAGAAGGCAAACCTTATTTCCCTGAGGAGACACACACGAGCTTCTCTGGAGGACATATACTGCAGCATCAAGAAAAGCCCTTTTTATAAATGAGAGTGTTCTCCGGGCATTTGTAGTGCAGGGACAAATCCAAAGTAACTAGTATATAATTGCTACATTTTCATTTTTGAGCTGTCCATCTTTACATTCAGAAGTTATTTCTATATTTGAAAAGTTAAAATTATACCCTCATTAATGAAAAAGTAATATGAATAATCATTTCCAACTGTGTACTGTTTTTAAGGTTTTAGATATCAATAGTATTTAGGTGGGAGAGCATACTGAATAAAGACATACTCTAATAGAAACATGTTTAACATGTAAACTAAAGAGTTAAATTCACATTTACAAAGTTATACAATTTAGTTAATTCTTGAAAAAAATATTTTTACAGCCTTTTATTTTTTTAATTGGAAAATCTGTTTAGATGTATGCCACCCATAGCCAACTTCCAAAAGGAATGAATACAAGTTCACTTTTCAAACTTGTCTATTTCTTTTTGGTGGGTTGGGGCTGAACTCTTAGATCTTTATTCTTATTCCCTTTAAATGCTGCCAAAGATCAGTATTTGCCATTCAGGAACTTGCTGTTTAGCCTATCTGTAGTTTCCTGAAGATTGGAAATTATGTAGACTGATATTTAAAAATATATTTTTCTAAGTGTGAAGATTATGATGCTCTATTGGTCCTATGAATTTTTATTTTAATGTGTTATCTTTGTAGCATAATAGGCCCCTTCAGGTGTCTGGAAATCTTAGTTT
Source organism: Lasiurus borealis (assembly GCA_004026805.1). Taxonomy (NCBI): domain Eukaryota; kingdom Metazoa; phylum Chordata; class Mammalia; order Chiroptera; family Vespertilionidae; genus Lasiurus; species Lasiurus borealis. The sequence continues at coordinate 17,385 of PVJN01028138.1, read as the reverse complement.
TGTATGTCCAACGCCTTGTAAATACTAAGAGCAGAAATGGTCAAATGACATCACAAGAAAACTTAACAAGTGATTCAAGCTGGTCCGTTGTAAAGCTTGGAACAGCTGTGTCGGAAAGCACTGATTAAAGGTGTTTAAGAAACTTGAAACATAAGATCAGATTCATTATTTATATCAATATAGTCTCCTAAATAAAGGCAAGTTTTAGGATACACTAATATCACATTTCCATTCATGTATATTATAAAGGAGCAGTCAACTAATTAAAGGGGGGGGGAGGGGAATCCCCTGATTCCTCTCTCCCTCCGTTTTTGAGACTTTTGGCAGCCACGTTTGCAGGTTTTTGGCTAAAGAGAAATTGTTTCCATCACAATGCAGACAGAAACTCTACTCACCTTAAGCAGTAGGATAAAATTGCTTCCATTGCATTTTCTTCCAAGTGGCCAACCTGATCAGCTAACCTTAACCACTGCTGTCAGTTCATGACCAAGGTCATGGTGAAGGTAAGGAGCCATCCCATCAGTACCTGCCATCAAACTAAGGGAAGGTGACCACCACCACCGACCACGGAGATTCAGCCGTTGTTTTGTTTTGTTTTTAACCAGAGCGAGTTGTGTGTGTGCAGTTCCTGACTGTGCCCCTGCATTTGTGAGCTGAGACTTCCGGCACCATTAGCCCCGTTTCTGTACATAACGCATGCCAAAGCACACTGCACCCTGTGCCACGCACTGCTTACCGTGAGCGACACCCGTTTCCTCCCATTTTCTGTGATCCTTTTGGATGATGATGGTTCATTTTACACTAAGTTGCCCAACCAATGTTTTAGAATCAACCTTAGTTCCCATAAACCATAGCTACTGGAAGATTAAACTTTTAAATATGTTTCCAGGCAATGTCTATTAAGTAGCAAGAAACAATTCAATCTTAGCATGTGATTTCCTTGTAAAGTGGCTGAACTAAACCACTCCAGCCCTTGTTTCCGACTTATGTCTTTTATAGTGGAATTATGACACTGCAACTACAAAATACAAAACATTTATAAACGATGATACGAAATATCTGTTTAAATTTCTGGAAATACAGTTTAGAACAAATTTCTTCTGCGGAGATGTGAGCAGCATCTCCAGTACTCACACTGGAATGAACATATGCCTTACAGTCAGTGGAGCGCGCTTTTTAGAAAGGAATGGTCACTTCTCACGCCTCTCTGGCAGCTCTGTGCTCTCCTGTGCTTGGTCTTTACTGGGGAATCAGCACAGCAAAATGCAACTTACAAAATGGTTAATAACAGTTACCTTTCTCCTCCCGATGGAAAGCAGTGGCCACAAAACAACAAACTGCTGGTTTCAAGCTCTTAAACATGGGTTGACATATGTGGTTTCCTTCTCTCTTGGGGATGTGATTGAAGAAGTCACTGAACTTTTTTACAGTTGCATTTAATTTGGTCGTCAGAATGTTTGAGTCTTTATTATCCCTTTTGCATTAATTCATTTTCTAACCAACTTTTAGCTTTACTTTTTAAAAAACTGTACATCAAGTCTTTAAAATCAGTGATCCGTTTAATTCTAAAGTTTTTGACACTTCTTGCCTTAACAATTTTAAAAACCACAAACATATAACTATTTTAATTCAGTAGTCAAAAAGTTTAGTCCTACTTTGCAATTTATCCATTTGATCTCTGTAATTACATAGTCTGCCATTTAAAATATACTATTGAAATCTAATTTTTACATTTAAAAAATTATCTTCAGTAACTATATTTTCTGGAGTTATTTCTGAGAATGTTTTTCAGAATGGGAGAATGTATATGTATAGCTATATAATCTTGTGAATTTTAAGTCTGTTCTCTGAAACCTATGTATATATACTTGTAAAAACTTTTGTATAATTTTGTGATAATGTAGTTCCCGAAAATATTTATTTTAAAAGTATATGTTAACAGTAAATGAAAACATTTTAAGTAATTGTTCTTTTTCTTTTTGCCGTTGGCATTCCAGCTGTTTACACTCTACATGCCCACCTCACTCATCCTTACCCAGAAGGCAAAGACTAGCTATTCGGGAAACATTTACCAAACCAGCACACAACCTAAGAAGCCAAACTTAATCAGTTAAAATTAAAAAGTAGGATGGACTATTTAAACTATCTCAACACTTTTGGCCAATCTTTTTAGTGGATCATGAACATATAATCCCTGGAAAAAATGAATGTAGCAATCTAACTTCTGGAATAAGGAAGTTCCCCTCACTATATTTCTCTGTATACACACGCTCGCACACACACACACACAGACACAGCAACATGTAGCCACAAACTGGATTATCCGTCTGACAGTATCACCATGTTGTACATGCTGATACTCGAAACAGCAGTGTACAAACACACCAAGTGTTTTAATAGAATTCAGTTTTTCCTTAAACTGTCTTCCATAGTGAAAACAAGGCAAACAACAAAAACACCAAATGTTAAAACCACTTAATAAACTTACAAACTTGAAAAATTAGGTACTTCAGATAGGCAATAACTTCATATTATGAAAGCAATATATTCCAAGTTTCAAAGATTTGACAAGTTCTACAGAATCTCTTTCATCAATAGATGGAAACTTTCAAACTTCATGATCTTCTGCCAGGTAGGACTGGGTGTTATTCACTGAATAAAGCAAAAAAAAATTTTTTTAATTAACTGCTTTGCATCACTATATACCACATATCTTAAGAAGTTAGGACCTTCAGACAATATTTGTTCTACAGATTATGATGTAAATAACAGATTTTAAAAGGTACATAAAAGATAACATGAATTTATAGGCCACACTAAAATGATCTGAAACATTTTCCCCCTAATTACTAATGTCTAAGAAAACTGAGATTTGTAAGCAGTATAACTCCTGAAGGCCTTAGTGTATATGCAGATGAAGTTATAAGAAGAAACTTTATCTGGAAATGATCCAGGGAAATAAGCAATTTGTGAATAAAACAAAATTGGCTTCGAAAGAATCCATATAAAATAAAACATCAAAGGCAATAATTTATTCCACATTTGTGTGCTTATAAATTTAAGAAACTACATATTAGAAAAGCATTTGAAATGACATTTGGAAAACTAATTTTCATCTTTACCTGGTTTGAGGCCGAATCCATTTCAAGGCATGTCGTGGCGGCACAGTAATGGTGGGATGATAAAACGTGCAGTCGGGTCTTGTACACTGAGTGTTAAATCTACAGTGCTGAGGAGATAAGAACAGTTTCAACACATGCAAAGCTAATACAAACAAAAAAACAAGCCCACTAACAATGGGGCAAGAGAGAACGGTCTGTAACATTAATTTTATTACTGAAACCTTGAAGTGAAACCCCACCCCCCCCCACACACACACAGAATCCCAGTCACAAAATAACAGCACCAAATTTCAAAAAGAACCTTAGCATGTAATCAACTACTTCTAATCAACGCTAACCATCGCCCTGCCTAACACCCTAACATTCTTCACTGAGCACCCTCAGCTATGCCCAACTGCAGTTGAGGGAAGTGAAGGCCTTCTGTATGGTCTTCAGGCTGCTATTTCAGAGATCACTACTCTGAGCAACTGAACAGCTGAGGACACATCAACCAGTCTTCAGTGCACAGACAAAGCCTCAGAACAAGTCTGTATGGCAGTAAGCTGGACTACTAATCTCATCATCTCAGTCAGGCATTATGGAACGAAAAAAACACTGATATGCTTAGGGCAGTGAAGAATGGCAGCGACGAACAGTAACTAGTAAAAGTGAGCTTTATCCTCCTGAGAGCTGAAGAGTGACATTCAGTAGTGTCACACCACCTGGCCAAAGAGACACTAAGGAATAACTTAAAGATCTTAAAGACCTTCAACTTAGCTCTAACAAAAAGTAAGTTAAAGGAGGTGGGGGAGAAACTCAGCCTCAATTTGCTAGTGATTTTCCAGGACTCTCAACTGAAAAGTTACTACTACCTCTGTAAGCCTAACCAATGGACACACAACACCAGGGCGCCGAGAGCATGAGTGGGGCTAAGGGGGACAATGGGAGGAAAAGGACACAGGTAATACGTTAAAATGAAGAAAAGAAAGTTCTTACTTTGGGATGATAGAAGGGACATTCCATTTTCTTACAAGCAGGGAAGTAACGGCAGAGCTGACTACTAGAAGATGGTGTTGCTGTTATAACTGCTGACAAAAATAAGAACCAACATTGACCAAATGTATTTGGCAAAATAATTTTTAATGCATTCTGATGTTTTTATGGGAATCATTTTAAAATTAAAATGTAATGAATGATGAGACATATATTATTCATTAGGGAAGATAAAAGTATGTCAGAATACTATATAGTATGCATACACTTCCTCTTTGGAGATTCGTTACATTAACTGATTCTGCTACGATTTTGAAACTTCCTTTCAGAAAATGTCGGGTTTTTTAATTTAATTTTACCCAAAAGCAGTAGTGCACAAAGTCACTAACCTGGTTTTGGAGGCAGTACTGGGATTCTTCTACTCATATGAGTGAAGGGACAATCTGGCTTAGTGCATTTTGCATCATATTTACAATTTGGATGGACAAACAGACATTTTTCGGCAAATTTACAATTGGGGAAAGCCCTAGAAAACAAAAGCATATCATTCACACTTATTCTTCTAAATGCATTAGATTTTTTGTAGACGGGCTCCCTCTACTCAGATTCCATCACTACTCGTTTTCAGAAACAAAAAGTAACAAGAGAAGGAAACTCCATTTGTAGTGAGGCCCACACAACTATCCCAAAGCCTGGGTGACAGGTTTCTACAGCTCCAGCCAAGTCACATGAAGGGTGACAGAGTTTTTGTGATAATGAAAACACCTCTTAATTATTAAAGTCTATGTTTATATATTTTACCAAGTAAACACTATAGTGAGCATAATATCTGTACAAGGGATTGTGCTCCCAAAAAGAATACCTGTCCCACATGATCTCCCTATTTATACATCCATACTATTCTCATGTCAAAATCCCCTGAAATTAAAACGGAGAGATTCGACCTACAGAACAAAAACAAAATGTAAAAGTCATCTCTCAAAGTTCATTCCATTTAACCAGCCAGCTGGTAAGAAAAAATTATACCCAAGTCCAAAATATTTTCTCATTAACTATTATATAGTTTTTCCCAATGCCTTAATATTTGTGTATGTATGGATGAACACAATGCATACAAACTGGGAGTTATTACACACCCACCCCGTAAGTACAGAAATGGGAAGAAAATGCAGAATTTCGGTATCTCATAGGTCTGAGGCACAAAGGAACCACCTCCCATCTCCCCATTCCTCAAACACATACACATATATACTGTTCAGTGCAGGGCATGGTAAGTGTCAATGAATTTAGCTACAAAACTCAAACTTGGCCATAAAAAAAGAAAGAAAGAAAGCTAGCTAGAAAATTAACCTGAGTTTGCTACTCACTTGCAAGGTGAAATGGGGTGGTGGTAAGCACACTCATCCCCGTTTTTGCAGGCCGGCCAGTACTTGCAGCGCTCCAGAAGTTTCTCTGGCTTCTGTGCCACGCTCAGTTCACTCATCTCAGCTGCAAAGGGAGAGGAAGTAAAAGTACACATTAATTATGATCACTGCAGTACATGGCACTTTTCGTAAAATCCCTCTAAACCCAGCCTTAGAATCGTATCTTCTATGTCCACATGTATACGAAATAAATGAGTCCAAGTAATCTGACCACCACTGTAAAAGAATCCTGCAAACAGTCCAGGAGTACACTGGTTGGAAGTAAAGTGAACAGTGATACTGCAACTAGGGCCAAAGTCCTCACAAAAACTCCAATTCTCAAAAATACTTCGGAGCTGATCAAATATAAAAGAAGGAAGGATGTCAAGTAGAGAGTCAATAAAATGAAATGCAGACTGAAAACACAAGCTGATCAATAATGTGAACCAATTCTCATTCGGGCAAATTCACCAGAGGTCCCCATACAAGTGTTCGGACCCACTGAGGTATGCCCACTTGTCTAAGTCCAGGTGATACTTCAGCAATGTCTTCAAAGTGAGGAAAAGACCTTTGCCCAAAATGGGTCACAACTGTCCACAGGGCCCAGCGGATCACCGGGCCAGATGTAAGATCACCATGGCAGGCAGACTCCTCGTGGATCAAACGGGGGAAGAACAAACTGAGAGCAGTGCCCACACCGTCAGATGGCACATGCACTGCCATACCACGCACCAGGTTCTGTCCAATTACAATGTCAAGTACTGTGACTTCAGAAAGTGGGACCATGGTGCCAGACTGTCTCCTGATTCATGAGATTTACATTTTAAATGCTGGCAACTATTTCAAATTTAAAATAGAATAAACCAAATGAAGTTACACCTGGTGGCTCTCATAAGCTACCGACTTCTGTCCAACCCCCGCTCCCAACAGAAGCACCAGGGGTATTACTACTGTCCATATTCACGCTTGGGAGAGCAGGTATCACGTGAACTACCTCTCTTACAGGCTGTTCAAATCTGGCTCTGGAACTTACTGGTGGAGGAGGCAGACAGTGAGCAAGTGCTATCGAACATCTCTGATGCCAGGTTCCTCATTTCCAGAGGAAATAATGTCTTCCTTAGTTTATGATTAAATGAAAACAGGAATGCAAAACAGGTAATCAATCAAAACCTAACAATACAGTGACCCAACTTCAGTCTTCATTACAGGGTAACAAGGCGCCCACATCCAGTCCTGAAGTCGTTAGGAAGACCATCAGCGCTATTATAACTGTCTGATATACGAATTTTCCAGGCCACTTAGTAAGTCATTATTTATCTCCAGGATAAAAAGTATCCTTACTTTTAAATAAAACCTGGTAGGGCCAGAGGATTTTCTCCAAATTTAAATGATTTTTGTGTCACCCCTGCAGAGAAGTGTCTGTCTGACCTTCCTCCTAAAGAACATTCTTTAGACTCTGGTATGTGTGTGGCAACCCAGGCCAAGTGAGAGAAATTAACAGAATACCCAGAGCAGGCTGCTGGAAGTGGAAGAAGTGGCAACTCACAGACATATTAAAGAGGTTACATATTGTACAGGAAACTATCTTTCTGATAGAAATGGTAAACCATAGATACGAAGGCCATGACTCTGGTTCGCCCTAACATTTACTTCATAAGCTATTAAAGCTTTTCCCGTTTACATTGTAAGAGGCAGACTCACTTTTTGCTGCAAGCTACAAAATCGGACTGCTAGATCATGGCCAGTGGGGGGACTTCAAACAGCTGCTGCTGTTGGTAGCATCCTGGAACCACTGGACAAAAAGCCACCCAAAGCAATGACTGTTTCCAACTCCCTGCTCGGAGGGGGAGAGCAAGAGAGACCCCAGCTCTTAATGACTGTTATTCAGGAGTCTCTCCGGCCTCTGTGTTCCACTACAGTTTCCTCCTGGAGCAGCAGTGTAATATACCGAGACTCCCCGCTCAAAGCGATGGTGAAGGAGACTCCATAATAGCCACTGGTATATGTGTCACCAATGACATTTATAACAATAAAGCCTAGCAGACATCTACATTTAAATGAAACTAGACCCTAACATATAAAAACTTAAGCTGCCAAACTGAAAACCAAAGTAGTTAAAGCACCAGAATCATCTCTTACTTGAGACAAAATATACAAGGTCAAGAAATGTGCAGGGCCCAAGTTGCAGTTCTTACAATCTTTGCTTCCATTTTAAACCGTTCCTCCTTTCAATAGGGTTGTTTTCAACTTCTGGCCCCAATCAAAACCATAACGCTATAATGCTGCCTCATTCAGTTCACGATAACAGCAGTATCTCTTCACTTACTCATATCTCCCCCTAAGGACTATTATATTTTTAGCTACTAAAAAAAACATTTAATACATTTCCATATGTCCGCAAAGAAATTTACTCTAGAAAAATTTCAAAACCCATTATTTTTATCTTTGATACTACTGTTCATTAAGATTCAGTCATTGGCCAGCTGGTGTGGTTCAATGTTTGAATGTCAACCCATGCACCGAGAGGTCGGCGGTTCAATTCCAAGTCAGGGCATATGCCTGGGTTGCGGGTTCGATCCCCAGTGGAAGCCATGCAGGGGACAGCCTATTGATGTTCTCATCGAAGTTTGCTCTCTTTCTCTCCCTTCTTCTCTAAAATCATTAAAAACTATTTTTTTTAAATGTAGTAATTGCCTCCCCTGTCAAAATAGGAGATTCTAGGAATGTGAGGTCTGAGGAGCACGGTTATTCTCATTCTGAGCGAAAATGATCAACAGTTGTACCTGCCACTGGTATCCAGAGAAAAGCCAGAAAAAGGCTCATCTGCCTAAAAGCATGTCACTGTCTGAAATGAGTTGATCTGACTTCTAAATACTCTGCTTAAATATTAATTCAGACGTAAGGACTTTTCTTAATGTCCAAGAACTATTTTGACAGCTAGGCGAGAAACTTCACTCAAGAGTAATTTCACTGAAGGAGAAATGGCATCAAAATTCAAATTCATTTTTTCTATCAAGTTAATTATAAAAGAGACTACTGCTGGTAAAAGAGGAAAGTAGCCAGTATAGTTTTTTTCAGAAAACGGTAACAGAAATTAAGAATGATGGTCATTCTCTGACATGCATGGTAAAGTATTTTTTGGCTTCCATGGCTGAATACCATGTTAGCACTGAAAGAACAGCCAACATTCACAGGAGAGACAGTCTCAAATGTAACTGGTTGCTTTGTCTGGAAAAAATAAAGGCCATGACTGAAGAATAAATAAAAGCCAGGCCTCCAACCAGTATGCATTCAAGACAGAGAACCATGTCCAAGACTTCCTTCTCAATACCAGCACCCTAAGAGGGAAAGGCTGAGCTCTCAACACACCGTGCGCAAAGCTACCATTGGGGTCATCAAGCTGCCTGCTCATCAACTGCAACTGCTGAGGGTGGAGGAGACCTCTGAGTCCCTGGCTTGAGGCTGCAGTTTGGTTTACAGGTTTCATTCCTTCAAAGCACATGTCCTCCTCTTGATCTGACATGTATCCTGGGGGGCTGGGAACACCATCCAGCGTCACTATAAACTTGGGACTTGCAGGTTTATCTGGTTGTACAAGATCTCTGCCAGATAAGATAGAAAATACCAGAGAATTAGGGAAACGAACACATAAAGCTGAGCCTAACGTGCTCTTTAGCAGAACTATCACTCCCTTGCTTGCTCTGTGGTTTCTTCAGTAAAAAAAAAACAAAAAAAAATTTAAAGAACTTGCAGGTACAGCCTCAGTGGAGTCCTGCTACACTGGCTGCGGCCCATAGCTGTGGCAGCATCACCAGCGACCCCGGGACTAAAGCCAATTTTTCCTCCGTCTTCACCCCCACCGTCCCTCTGATCCTCACAGGGTCACATGGGAATAAACTGAGAAGTCAGCATCCATGCCCACAGCACAGTAGCCAGCAGTTTATATTTACACTAACTGTATTCTCACTTGTTTCTTAGAACGTTTAGTTAATTTTCTAAGGGAAGGATCATCCCAACCCAACTGGCTAACTCTGGAGGGATTTCCTGATTTTGATCGCCTGGCCTTTTAAAATCTCATTTCCTGGCTGCACATAAAGAAAAGAATCTTATTAACGTTAAATCATATGCTGACTTATTTTGTAGGATAATGGATTTCTGAACAAGAAAGATGAACTGGAATAACTGAAGCCTGAATCTGGCTTACTATATACATGGCCTAACTACTGCGTCAATAAAAGCACTCCTCAGCGAGCGCCAGGATGGGATGGAGGAACGTGTAAACGGACGGTCACCCTGCACTGCCCATCTAACGAACACAAATTAACTACACAAAAAAAAGAAACCATCTACCGTGTCTGCATAAGGTGTCCTGAAAGTACCCGAAGGGTATCTGCGGTCTTCATCCCCGAATCTTGGTTTGATGCCACTACTATTTCCTCTGACAGCTTTGGCTTCTTCAGAATAAATGATCTTGTGTCTGCATAGATCAGGGATTCCATGTCATAGTAATCTGAGCCAAAAAAATTGGCCACAAATGTTTACTTCTGAATATACCTTCATTCCCAACATCACACACGTGAGAAGAATGTCAAGTTTTTAATATATATTAGTAATTATTTTCAAAGGAAAATCACAACGGTTCTAACTCAAAAATAAGGCTGCAATTCTGTGCCAAACATCTTTCCAAAGAAGCATTCTTTCCCTCTTCCAGCATATAACCAAGGGATTCTAGAACACTCCTTACTTACAGGACAAAAAGGTTCTTACATGAGGCATCTAATGGGATATTAACAATATGAACTTACTTTTAAATACAATACTTTCTAAATACATGAAGAATAAAGAGCCCTAATGTTCCCTAGAATTATGATACAGAGATTGTGTAAAAAGCTTTCTAAAATCTGTTTCGTTCATTTGGCACAGTATCACTTAGAGAAATGAACACATCCTGAGGATAAGAATTCAGGTGTCGTAATTTCCGCCTGGTTGTAAAGACCACTTTGAGAGAGGATTTTAAGAAGAACAGAAATTTTAAAAAATACAGCAAGGAACATAATGACCTTCAATGCAAGTAAGTAGAGCTTATATTAATGGCAACATCATCTTAGGCCCAACAATTTATAAAATACACCAAGCCCTGAGTGGAGATGGCTAACCTATCGATATGGAGTTAATAGCTCCACAGTTAACAGGCAAATAACAGAGACCAAAATTCAGACTATTGGTTCATGTTCAGTCCCTGAAAAAAAACTGAATTGCTAAGAATACTGGGCTAGGTACACACACAAAAATGTCAGAACCGTATGCCCCAAAGAGTGATCTAAAAGGGGGATAAGCACGTTGGAAGAGTCCAAGGTTCCCAAAGGAGGAACAAGTACAGCAAGTACTAAAGGAATGAGCAGGAATGCATTAGGAGGCAAAGTGCCGAGGAGAGGATACCGCATGGAGAAAGGCAGGGCTTTTCTCAGGAGCACAGGGATTGGAGGCAGTGAGAAATGGGGTACGCTGGAGGGCTGGGGGGGCTAGGGGGGCTAAGCAGATGAAGCAAGGAAGGCTGAGGAATAAAGAAATTTAATTCTGGCCCAGAAGTATTAAGTAACGAAGAGAGGTTTCTCAGTAGGGAGGTCACATGTGCGCATGTGCCAGTGCTGCAGAGACTGGTAAAGACAGGTGTATGAATGAGAGCAGGAGGAAGAGGGACTTGATGCAGGAACTAGAGGACAGGAGAAGGAGCCGATTTAAAAGGGGGGAAAGGCAGGTGGCTAAGACGTGGAAACAACCAGAGGGTTTTCCACAGATGAGTGGATAAAGATGAGATGCGCAGATACAATGCAATACTACTACTCAGACACAGAAAAGATAAAATACGCCACTTGCAACGTGAGTATCATGCTAAGTGAAATAAGTCAAATGGAAAAAGTCAACCACCATGATTTCACGCATGTGTGGGATATAAAACTGAAACCGAGCAACAAACAAAACACAAAAACTCTAGACACAGACAAAAGCATAGTGGTTACCACAGGAAAGGAGGGCGGGAGAGGTAGAAGAGGATAAGGTGGGGATAAATGGTGATGGAAGGAGGATTTGATTTGGGGTGATGGGCACACAATGCAATAGGCAGATGACATATTATACAACTGTACATTTGAAACCTCCAAAGGGTGGGGCAAAAGGAGGTTTATGTGTGTTCGTATGGAAAATTATACAATTAAAAATGCCTTAGCTATTTGGCTCAGTGGATAAAGCATTGGCCTGTAGACTGAAGGACCCTTGGTTTGATTCCGGACAGGGGCAAATGCCTGGGTTGCGGGCTCAATCCTCAGTAGGGGGTGTGCAGAAGGCAGTCAATCAATGATCCTCTCTCATCACTGATGTTTTCTCTCTCTCCCTCTTCCTTCCTCTCTGAAATCAATATATATTTTTAAAAATACATTTTAAAAAATATATAATAAAATTTTATAGTATAAGACTAAACTCTGTGTTTTGGATACTCACAAAAGTAAACCTACTTTTGCCCTATCCTGGATGATTTTATTAACCAATGTTGCCCTAATAACTGTTAATAAAATTAATAAGAAATAAAAGAGGGCAAAGACAAATCTCAGTGTTAGATTTATTTAAAGTGTGGTGTGGCTCTCACATGTTCAGAAGCAGCTGAAAATTCAGATCTGACCACTGGGGTAGAGAGACAGATAGGAGAGTCAGAGTGAAGGTGAATAAGAATGTTTAATAAAGGTACACACTGAGTGCTGCCGTCTTCTCATGATCTGCATGTCACAGAGCGCACAGGCGATCCGAGGCTTGGCGCCAGCAAAGGCGGAGTCCAGAAGCTAGTCCGAGGGCGGCATATTCCTCCTCACACCCTGCACTTGTCTGGGGCAAAGCAGCTCTACTACTTTGCATCTTGGGAGAATGCAGGAGATGAAAATGACGCTGAGGCAGGACACAAGGTCAAGGTAACATTTAAAGGGCAGCAGAGGAGGAACGGAGTTGATAAAGGAGAATGAAAAGGAGTTAGGAGGAGGACAGGAAAGTCCTGGAGCCAATGGAGCAGAAATGGAAAAAAACAGAATTCAAGTGTCGCAAGGAGCTCTGCACCCACACAGCCCTGGTCGCCTCTGCAGACTAATGTGAGCAGCCTGGGGCACGGTGACCAGACAAGGAGGGGGAAGAGTGACATCTGGGTGAAGAAACAGGCGTCTGACCCAGGTGCTGTTTCCTCCAGAAACCCCAATAAAATATCAAAAAGGGTTAATTTTTTAAAAACCCACAAAGAAGATGGTTGTGAAAGAAGATATAACCACACTTTGGAAGTGAAAAACCAACTTAGTAGATCTTCAAAAGCTGAGTCTGAAGCTGCTAATGAAGCCAACCAGGATGGATCCCAAGATTCTCTCCAGCGGCTGAGAAACAGGGGACACTGGGACTTCCAGGGGTGGGCAGAACAGATGTGTGCTCCAGCGTCCATTTCAAGCAATTTGTTCTTCCTAAATCCTCGTTTCTATTCCCCTACCTCTATACTAAAGGCATCTGGAATAACTGGAGACCCACTTTCTCACTAGGCACCATGGGAGACGCCTATGGATGAAGCCCCCGGTCCCTGACAGAAAGGTGCTACAACATGAACTAAATGCAAACTATTGAAATTGCTAAAAGCGGGTTCCTGATAACCCCTGACCAGTCTCCCTGGGAGAAAATAACACTTTAGATTCTTGAGCTAAAAGCAGAGGGGTCTCTGCACCAACGGCTGCCAGCCAGGTGGAAAGCAGCACCATTCGGAAAGCAGGGAGGGGCTTGTTAAGGTGAACATTCTCAGTAATTTATGTGGAGGTGCCTTCCCTTTCCCAGCTGGCTCCCATCCAGGCCATTACTTGAAAGGTCTTTCTCTAGAGAAGCTGACCAGCCTACAGGAAAGGACTAAAAAACCCAAACTAGACAGCAAGACACATCATACTCCACTGCATATCTGCGTTCCTGTGTGAGATCCAAAGCACTCACCCCAGCTAGTTACCCCAGAGCACCAACAGCTTCCTACGTGCCCACTCTTAAATCTAAGACTACCCAGGGCCTGCAGACATGAGGAAAACCTCTTTCACAAAAGACAGCGATCAAAACAAACTTGGCAAAAAGACAAAGTCAGAAACTACCCTCAATATCCTCAGAGAAATAAGAGGAAGTATACATGAAACAAAACCAGTATGTTAAAAAAAAAAAAAAATTAAAAAAAGGATGGAGGAAGATGCACAAATGAAATGACTCTCAGAAGTAAAATTTAAAAACTGTAGAGCCCTGGCTGGTGTGGCATTGGTTGGAGCGTTGTCCCATGCACCGGAAGGTCATGGGTTTGATTCCCCGTCAGGGCACATACCTAGGTTTAGGGTTCAATCCCTGGTCCTGATGTGTATGGGAAGCAACCAACCGATAACTCTTTCTTAGCAATGTTTCTCTCTTTCCCTCCCCCCACTTCCCTCTCTAAAATCAATTTAAGAAATTACCGGAGGTAAGTCAAGGATATAGTCACTAGAACTACTTGCTGATTCAAACTGTATGGGCCCCATGGATAAATATAAAAACTAAAGGAAACAAAACTAATCTGTGAGGGTGGAGTAAGCAGACATTACAAACACAGACTTCAGCTGCCAAACATTTGAAGGAAAAAGCCCTTATGTAGAAAGCAGGATGGAATGTTAGCTGAGTGGGCAAAATCAAGACTGGGGAATGTCTAACCCCTTTCACAGACAGAAGGGAGAAGCCATGAGAGAGGCAGAAACCGAAGCGACATGTGTGGTGATAACAGACATCAGCAGGTCAGGAGCGGCATGTGGGTGGAAGGTAACCCTCAGAGAAGACAAGCACAAAGGCCATGGCAAGGTCAGGCAATACAGGTGGTGACTGAGTCCCGATCACGGGGAAGACAGTTTGGTTAAGGGCAGAGAAGCAGAGGGTCAAGGCACCAGAGCTTCCGGTGAAGAGCAGGTTTGGGGGAAACAGAAGGACGTGGAGAAAATGAGACTTGTGAATTTAAGTCTGCAGGTGTCCAATGGCTCCCATCCTTTATCCAGCAGACATGAGGGATTCGCATGCATCTGGCAAGGGCACTGGCAACAGAGATAAAGAAGGCACTAGTTGCCGAAACCGGTTTGGTTCAGTGGATACAGCGTTAGCCTGTGGACTGAAGGGTCCTGGGTTCGATTCCGATCAAGGGCATGTACTGTGGTTGCAGGTACATCCCCAGTAGGGGGCGTGCAGGAGGCAGCTGATCAATGTCTCTTTCTCATCGATGTTTCTAACTCTCTATACCTCTCTTTTCGTCTCTGTAAAAAAAAAAATCAATAAAATATATTAAAAAAGAAAAAAAGAAGGCACTAGCCTCAGTCCTGAAGTAGCCATGGTGTGTGTTGGGGTGGGAGAGACTTAAGTAAATTCCAGTGGCTCTAACCACCACAAGTCCTAGGTGTGTCCGTGGCAATGAGATTCCAAAGTGAAATAAAGCTGAGGACCAGGTTCAACAGGCAGGGAAACTACAGCAGCTCAGGGGAAGGGCAAAAGTTGGGCAGAGAGGAGAGTAGGGTAGGGACTCTAGTCATCCCTAGAGCAGGGTAGTGAGCAGCCAACAAATTCTAGGATCCTAGTTAAATGGCAACAATGGAAGAAAGGTTTTGAATGAAGTGAAAATACAAACACATATAACATAAAGAAAATGCACATCTTGTCACCTGCCCCTAAAACATTTTCACAGACCTAAATATAGCTCCTTAGGGCAGGATCTAAGAGATACAAGGCACATTAAATGAAGTGTAAGGAATGGAAATAGCAACTAAAAAAATGCTCAATTACACTGAAAACTTAACATGATTACCAACCTGGACTGATCTGCAGAGTTTCTGCCATGACTGGATCAATTTGCAGCCGGGACAGTAATGGTCTCTGCTGAGCTCCTAGAATATAAATTTTAAAACTCAACTAAGCTTTAGAACACAGTACCAGCATGTTTAAGTCCCAGAAATTAAGCCCCAAATAATCTTTCTGGATCTTAAACGTCTTAAAAATAAAAGTTTAAATAATACAATTTACTAATATTTCTAGACCAAAAGTCTGTAAGACAAAAACCTGTGCTGAGGATTAACCCAAAATAGCAATGTTCCACATTCCTGGCTCTCTCTCTGGAGGCTGGTGTCCCGGACTGGAGAGAGAGCCTGGAGATAAAGGCGAAAAGGTAGGAAAGCCAAAGGGAGGGGCTGCCAGGACCCACAGCTGGCACCATGAGAGACAGGCGACTGCCAACTGCAAGGTCAACAGAAGAGGCATCTCCCTCCCTCACCTGGGCTCTCACCATTATGACTCGCTCCGCCCACCCCTGGGATTACAGCACAAAACACTGCAGTTATGTGGTTAGAGAGAGTGCCCAAAAGACTGACTGTGGGCTTAATGGGCATAAGGAGAACACTGAACGAGCGTAACTCTCAGGTCTACTGAGCAGGTCCTACCAAAACATGAAAATGACCACTTGGATTTCCCAGATGCTCAGCTAGAAAGAGGGTGGGATTTCTTCACAGTTACACTGCCACACACACACACTGACGGTCTCAACTGGAGGGCAAGCACTCTGAGGGATGAGAGGCTGTCACACTTCCTTCAAGCCTCCCTGTCCAAGGCACAGCAAATGTTAGGTACTCACTGGCTTGCAGCCTGGAGACAAAGCATCA
This sequence comes from Lasiurus borealis, assembly GCA_004026805.1. Lineage (NCBI taxonomy): Eukaryota > Metazoa > Chordata > Mammalia > Chiroptera > Vespertilionidae > Lasiurus > Lasiurus borealis. Next base: position 1,179 of record PVJN01028138.1, on the reverse strand, counting down.
CACAGTACAAACTGATAGGGATGTGGCTGACAGGGTTCCACACGCTGCACATTAGGTGCCTGCATGCTAACTTTTAGTGTATCTACTGCTGGCGGCTTCACAGACAGCCTTTGCTCACTCAGCGAAAACATGCAACTGCCAACTACCATTTTCATTAAAAGGGTTTTTAAATTGTAGAAGCTATGCTCAATTCAAAATTGTTGTCAGCTATTTTCTTTTAAAATGTAAGTTACATTCCTCGGTGGTGGTGTGCCAAAATAAAAGTTAATCCCTTCCAAAATTATCATGGTAAAAATACAGTAAATCCCAAGGAGCTGACCTGAAAATGAAAGACAGATGTCATTTGGTCAAGCCAGCATGCCTGAGAAACTGACACGGATTAGGTTACAGGAAAAAAATGCTCTTCTAATTAAAATTACAACAGGTCTTACATTGAAAAAGAAATTCCCAAGACAGATACAAAAAAAAAAGGACCGTTTTCTCACATTTCAACGTTTGCTTCATCTCTCTTTGCTCACCTATCTTTTCAACACATCATTTCAGAGAGATCCACTAGAGAGGATGGAATTCTGGTTAAGTTCTAGACTTCTAAGTTAAACCATGCAGGGTCCAATTTTGTCATTAAAGGTCCATGAAAACTTTCCAAGCTCTTTGTGACATGCCGCCCCTGTATGAGGACTCAGTCAGGTTACAGGAAAATATATGGGTCCCTAGAAGCTCTCACGCCAAGAATTTACCTTTCTCAATGTTGCTAAGGAAGCCAATTATTTTTACATGAGTAGTCCTTGACTCTGACTCAAAATCTACTTCCTCTTGAAGACCTTTAAACTCTCTGTCGCATTCAGCTGTTGATGTTGAATATTCATTCATTTTAACCTCCAAAGATGAAATTTTTGCTTCATTCTGTGACACTCTAATTTTTAGATCAAAAAGATTTGCTTCCGCTGTCAACATTGCTGTTTTCATTTCTTTAATCTCAGTGATATCGGTTGATATTTTCCTTAAAAGATGGGAAATATTATCTAGCTCACTCTGCGAACAAGAGGAACTTGTTACAGAACCTAAGTCAATGGGCTCAGGTGAGACAAAAACCGGTAAAGGCGGTGAAGAAAACCTTGAAGACATTTTCATAAAATTCTCTCTCCCTCCTATTTTTTAAATATTTTCCTTTGAAGCCCA